>SEYY01000201.1:50000-92500 GCA_009176605.1 Armadillidium nasatum
ACCTATTCTTAACGGAAACTCGGGTGATTGAGCGTTCCAAAAGCAAACACTTCTGTTTTCTCTTATACTGTCTTTTTCCTCAATTTTCAACCTAAGGCGGTTGTGCACATATGCGCACTAATGTTTGTTCTCATGTCTCTAATTTGGAGTTTACCGAATTTTCCAGTTTGTGGCTTTGGCTTTTTTGTCAATCTGTGGATTAATGTTTTTGTTCCGTTTAGTTATCCTAAATCATCTAACTATCCTAAAATATCCTTCGACTATCTCAAACTACAAAATAAAGCACATCTATTCCTCCTTTTTATTTTTTATACATCATGTTAGTGATTTCAGTGTCCACCACCATCAGTGACTTTCTCAAGAGACACCCAGTGAATTGATCTTCACTACCTTTATTCAAAAGAACCTTGAGCAGTTGGTGCAGCTCCCTACTCGTATCCCTGATCGCATTGAAAATGAATCAAACATTATAGACCTTTTCCCAACTTCTAAGCATTCTCCTTATACTTACTAGTAAACTCTTTCCACCTCTGGGTTCCTCCAATCACCTTATCTCTGTATCTTCTTCTATCTTTGTAAGTCTTCCACTTACTGCGAATGAAAGTTATTGGCATTGGGATTCCACAAACAGGTTAAACTTGCGTATGTACTTCTTTGATTTCCCTTAAAATGATTGTTTCTTCGGAGAAAGGGGTTCTTCGGAGTGCGCATAAGCAAAGTAATTATCTCTGGCATGGAGGTATACATTCCATATTATTTCCCTACAGCAAAACCTTATATAACTTAGTTTAACTCTTGTATTATTTGCCGCGGGAATGCTGCCTCCAATTGCCATCATCTTCAAACTCCAGAAACTCATGCATGTTACATTTCTTCCAAAAGTCGTGCAAAATTTCTAACACTAAATTCTCTATTCTCTTTAAAACATTCAATAATCCCTTCCTCACATCTTGTGTGGCATTTTCAAAAAATGTCGACTCTAACCTGGCTTCTTTCCTCTTTCCTTCTTCTATATCTCTTCTGACACTTCATAACTGCCGTTTTTGCCTGCCTTCTGCCAAAGCTGAACTCTTCATTCAAACTTTTGCCTCTAATTCAACCTTAGACGATTCCGAAGTTATTCCTCCTCCATCCCCCTCCAACTCATGCCTAACATTGTAATTTCTTCTAAATATGTTATTTTTCCATTCTCTGAGCTTATTTACACCAAGGAGTCTTACGGCAGCTGTGGTTCTCAAAACTTGTGCTTCTGAGCCTGCAGCCTTCCTTGATAAACTATTCCGTCTCTGCCTTTTTAATTTGTTTTTTTTTTTATAACTTCCTGCTAGAAACCTGTGTTCATTCAGAGTATCCTGAAAAAGAGGGACCCTTCTCAACCTCTTAACCATCGTCTTATTTCTTCAACATTCGTTCTTTCTTAAGTTTTCGAATCTTATATAAAAAATTGTAATTTGATTAATTGAGTAATGTATAAATACTTTTTATAATAAAAATTTTTATAAGCAAAATGTTTTATAGGCAGATATATTTAAATTAATCTTTGTAAATACTTAATTAAGAAATTGTCGTTTATCTCATCTTATGAAACCCCATAATAGTGTATCATAATTATACTAAATATTTTAGTGGTAACAAAGTGTAGTTGCTGGAAAAAGGGACTTTCAGGTACCTAAGAGCAAGAAAAAGATCTCTGGAAGGTTAAGGACAGAGGAAGAGTAGAGAAAGTAGAGTAACAAATACTGGAGCTCCAATAGAAGAAAAGAATGGTTCTCAATAATAAGGAAATGAGAAGAGGTCAGAAGAGAACTTAAAGTAGAAGGGAATTCAGTGATAGTGGAACTTTAGGAAGCTGCCGCGGATGAAGAAGAAAGATTCAGTTGGCATTGGAAGGGCTTACACGACAGTCAATAAAGAGGTGACCGAGTAGAATATGTGGTATCCGAATTTGAGTGAATAATGGGCAGTGGTGGGTTCTACGTAGTCAGTCAAGTGGTTGCTTAGTGGAGTCCTTGGTAGCCGAGTTTTAGTGAATAATTGGCAATGATGGGCTCTACGACGGTCAATCTAGAAGTAGTTGAGTAGAATCTGTAGAAGCCGACTTTGAAGAAAATAATTGGTAGTGGTGGGCTCTACGGATGTCAATCTTAGCGGTATCCGAGTGGAGTGTTGAGTCTGTGGTTGCCGATTTGGAAGGTGAAAAGAAGGGAATGAAGAATTTACTTTTTAAGTGGTCATGAAAGTAGACTTGAATGTGGAAAGGAGGATTCAGAGGTGGCGGATTTATGGGAACCGAAGGAGTATCCAGAGGGAGTTGATTCGGAGGAGATTTAAAAGCTAAAAAATACAGAAAAGAGAAAGAACCGAGAGGAAAAGAATAGAGAAGAAAAAGCTGTAAGTTAAAAGTACAGGAAAAAAGAATAAAAACATATGATTGATTTTTTTTTTATATTTAAATTAATCTCTTTGCAATCTATATTACAACGGACACTGCTTTTCTGAACTCTCCAATCTCATATATCCTCCTTTGAGAAGGGCTCGTGCGTTTCACCTTTTTACATGGTCTCATCCTTTCTCTGTCCAATTCTATAACCTTAGACTTAACCTCTATATTCAGTCTTACTTGTACTCTGTCACCGATATTGTTGAGGCCAATGTGCAACATTCTGTCCAGAGTCGTTTTTATATATTAATTTTATTTTCTCTTTCTTTAATAGTTTTCATAATAGAAATTTAATTTTTTTCATAAAAATTTTAAGTTCTAAGATTTCATAATTACATGAAGCTTTTTTAAAGTAGTTAAATATTTAATTTTAATGTTAGAAGAATCAGTAAACTCCTTCGTCTGACTCTGGAATATAATCATTAAACTTCTAATAAGTTATTAATTCCGCACTACGAAGAGCGAAGGAACTGACGGAAGATTAAGAAGATCCTTCAAAACGTCTGAGAGAAGAAAACCTTTAGATAAAAGTATAAAAAGATCACCGGGAAGCAGATTCATAGAGGAAAGATTTGTCTTAAACATTCTCACAAGAGAATTGTGATATTTAGTTCTACCCAATAAGCTTCATAGAGAGAAGCAGAGACTATT
This sequence comes from Armadillidium nasatum, assembly GCA_009176605.1. Taxonomy (NCBI): domain Eukaryota; kingdom Metazoa; phylum Arthropoda; class Malacostraca; order Isopoda; family Armadillidiidae; genus Armadillidium; species Armadillidium nasatum. Next base: position 53,092 of record SEYY01000201.1, read on the forward strand.
GCGGGCCTGTACAAGGACATGGCTAATATCTACTTTTCAGGGCGTGTAATAATTGTTTAGCCCTTTATATTATAAGGAGAGTGCAAAACCTCGGAATTGTTGACAGCCTGTAGTTAAGAAAAAATAGATATCTCCCTCATTTAATTAACTTGAGTTTGTGATTTACTCCATATGTAAAGTTTGGAACTCTTATATATATTTTCCCCGATTTCTTTTGACATGTACACTTTGAAACGATGTGCATTTGGACATGTCGGCCTTTTAATTGCCCACAGTTCTGGAAGTTTCCTCCATATATATATATATATATATATATATATATATATATATATATATATATATATATATATATATATATATATATATATATATATATATATATATATATATATATATATATATATATATATATATATATATATATATATATATATATATATATATATATATATATTTATTTGTTTTTACAGCAGTTTAACGAAGGAAAAGAAAGAGAAAATGTATGCGAGTTTTCTCAGCAAAGAATCTGACATTAGACTCGCCCTTACAAATAATTTAGCAAGAGCAATTATATCTGAAGGAACGCAAGAATATTAAAAATTTTAACATTGAAATATGCTATTTATAATTTTTACAATAAAATGATTCTACGTTATTTATTTTAATTAGAAAAGTTGATTTAAAAAAAAAAAAAAAAAAACTTCATACCCTCATCAATGCGTACTTATTTAGAATTTGGTTTCCTCTGACTTGTTTGAAAGATCCATGCAGAGTCGCGCGACATACGTGAAAATAATTATATTTCCCATGGTATTAATAGTTATATTTTGTTTCATTTATATGATGATATAGGCTACTTACCTATTTTTAATAGGCATTGTAGAAACGAACGGGTTTGTGTTTTCATATTCACTTGTGTAGAAAATGTACCTTCAATTTAAATATCCGAAGTAAACTTAAAAGTATATATATATATATATATATATATATATATATATATATATTTTTTATATATATATATATATATTTATTTTTATTTTTTTTTTTTTTTTTTTTTTTTGCGTAAAATAAAGAACCCTATGTAAGTTTTATGTTCAAATAAAGTGAATATGCTAAATGAATTTGTAATGTAATAGTCTTCCCTGCTGCTTTTTTTTTTTTTTTTTTTTTTTTTTTTTTTTTTTTTTTTTTTTTTTTTTTGTATCAAGCTTTTAAGTTTTTATAACGGAAAACGTCATTTACATTTTGTATTCGATATTTATTTACTTAAGGCATTGATAAATTAGAGAATGAAAAACCGATTATCCATCATCTCATTTTTCATAACCGAGTGTCCGTGCGATTCTTCAGGACGTTGCAAGGTATCGCAGAGTCAATACCCGAACCCTTGCTCGTTGCCATGACGTATCTCAGCGGACCATCTTGAACGTTCTGCTTCGTGTGTTTCTTCAATCCTTTCTATAAAGATAAAATTTCTAATATTTCAGAGGATATCCAAATAAAATTTGCCAGTCGGTAGCGAGATAAAAATAATCATGGTCAAAGTTGAATGTTCATTTGACCTATGCTTCACCATTAATTTCCACAATTCGTAAGCCATTTCCCAACCTATTTGTAACTAAAAAATACTTTGGCTTAATTTTTTTATTTTATTTTGTGACACCAGACTAACTGGAAAGTCTCGCGTAGCTTTTATTATTCGGTGTTTGCCGAGAATTAAGGGGTAATCGTTGTTCGGATTAGAAAGCTTATTTCCTCATCGACGTAATATTTCGCTTCTCAATCGATACTCATGGTTTGTTGGCACTTGTTCTTGTACGAGAATTTAACAAAACTCATTCTCATATCTCTTGCTAATTTCCACTGCTCAAAATCATTGAAAGGATATTCAATGGACGAAGGTCTTGTGATTTCTTGGTTCTCTCCATGCTAAAAAAAAAAAAAAAACATGTTTATGACCAATTTTCTTTATCCGATTTCACCCTACGAGACTACCCTCGAATGTCTGTATCTTTACTAGACATGAATTATGAACGGGTGCATGAAATCCTGACGTGAAAAATTTTGATTCTTCTCCACCTCCCTAAGTATGCGCGTTTTCCAGAGTTGACTCTTTTCCTCGCCAAACTTTACTTACTATCTTAGGATGCAAACAATGGAGCTGAGAGTTAAAGAATATAAATAGAAACGCACATATGAAAACACTAGCAGCACTCCTCCCTTTTTCAATCTTTAACAATTTTTTTTGAAATATACCCCCAGTTGACTTTTGCTATTGCCATAGAGTACTAAACATTGGATTTAATTTATGGAAAGAAAACTTTACATATTGTTACATTACAATTATTTTAGTGTGTATGCTTTAACTTAAAGCTTGCGTCGTCTACAATTACCTTAAATATATCCTCGAATTTAAACGATAAATCGTTTGTTTCACTTAGTTTTGTGCTGCACAACAATAAATCGGACTTTTATTACAGATTTTAAATCGTTAACTTGCAAAGCGGAATTTCTAGCGACTATACTCAATAATTAATTAAAACAATACCAATGAAAAGTGGAAAACTAATAAATATGAAATGTCGAGTTTTGTGGTAATTAATATCCATATAACTTTACTACCCAATAAGGAGAAAATTATTAAAAATTCTGAAACTGACCTCTTAAAGTTAATCATATTTTAACAAAGAAAAAGTAAGAGTAATTTGTACATGTCTTAAGAATTGACATAGGACTCCATTTTTCTGACAACGAAATAAAATAAATTGCAAAATTTCGCTTTTAGAAAACCATCAAATTGAAGGACTAATATTAATATATATATATATATATATATATATATATATATATATATATATATATTATATATATATATATATATATATATATATATATATATATATATATATATATATATATATATATATATATATATATATATATATATATATATATATGGTTTTAAAAATATCCTAGAATGAAATACCAAATATGAAAATCTTTCAAAAATTTTAATAATACAATTGGTAAAATGTGATGAAGGAATCAACCACTTCAAATTAATTCAAAAAGTTTATTTACAAAATCCTTAATATACCTTCTTAAACTAAACATGATACAATCAAACTACAAGACAATGGAATTGATATATATATATATATATATATATATATATATATATATATATATATATATATATATATATATATATATATATATATATATATATATATATATATATATATATATATATATATATATATATATATATATATATATATAATGCATTAAAAAATTATAAGGCTAAATAGGCATAATTGATATAACTAAGCACTTAATTATTAAATGCTTTTACATACAAATGGAATAAATGCAATACTGCATTTACAGCTTCTTGCAACGTTTCTTTTTTATCTTGAGCAGCTTCAGTGGTTTTGGTAAAAGATTTCTATTGGTTGCACATGTTAACAACTTTACTAAATTTTTTGTTTTTAATAAAATTTATATAAAATGTTAACAGTAATAAACTCTAAATACTTTCACCAACTCCTAAATGGCTGCTAAATATCACTTGTAGTAGTTTTAAAAATAAATAATTTTCTTTCTATAAGAGTCTTTTCAACCCTTGCAAAAAGAAAAATTTATATAAAACAATAATTAATGCCCTGTGCAAATAAGCACAAAATGATCTAAATTAAATAAATAAACTAGAGAAGTTCGTTTTTCTCTAATTTTGTTTAAATTTAAGAAATAACTCCTTTCCATTTTCCAACATTTAATTGGTAATTGTTTAGAACTGTGATTGGGAAAGGGCAAGTCTTTTAGTAATTAAACGTCTAAATGGAATATTTATCCACGTAGACATTTTCCCAAACACAGACAAAAACTTAAAACCAAAAAAATTTGAAAAACATTAACAGTAATAAGGAACAAGCTCTACAACAGTAGAACTTTTCAATACTGATTCCGCTGTTGTGATGGATTACCTTGATAACCGCCTCTTCTTAATCCTCCACGAGAGTTCCCTTCACCTCCTCTTCCCCCTCGAGAAAAGTTGCCCCTTCCTCTGTATCCTCCACCACCATTTGATGTAACCTCTACCACCTCTACTAATAAAACCATTTCCCCCAAATGAATTCCCTCTCCCGCTACCTTGATAACTATTATAATTTCCTCGTCCTCCTCTAAAGCCACCACTGATTTGCCCACGGCTACCTCCACTTCCTCTTCCTCTACCCATACCTCCCCTGTATCCACTTGCCCGCTTGTCATCAACAATATCTTGCAAAGTGTTATGTTGAGATTTTATTTCACAAGGTTCACCCCACGTTGAAGATTCTACCCAACCTCCATCGTTTCCATTCACTGGTGTAGGTGAATTATCAAGTCCTCCCCATCCGTCTGTATCTTCTTGAGCAGCCCAAGATGTACTTGGCTCAATGTATGGTTTCTTCTCTTCTTTTATTGGAATAGAGATGGAAGGTGGCTGAATAGAACTACTTCCTCCTACGTCTCCAATTTCTGAACTAGAAGAAAATGAAGGAACTACCTGCGAAAATCCTCCGGACGAATTGGATGATACAAATGCTTGGTTAATAAAAGTCTCTGAAGGTATGTGCCCAAGTGACTGTTGCTGTTGCTGTTGTGATTGTTGTTGTTGTTGTTGTAGTTGTGGTTGGTTGTGGTTGTTGTGGTGGCTGGTGTTGCTGTTGCTGGTGTGGCTGAAGCTGTGGTTGATGCTGTTGCTGGTGATGATGCTGCTGCTGCTGATGTTGTTGTTGTTGCTGCTGCTGTTGCTGTTGCTGTTGTTGCTGCTGGTGTTGATGTTGTTGTTGCTGCTGCTGTTGATGTTGTTGTTGTTGCTGCTGTTGCTGTTGTTGTTGCTTGCTGCTGTTGTTGGTGAGAAGTCACGACTGATGCCACAGAATTTGAGAGAACAGGTGGAACTGTTTGTGTTGTCGAAAGTTGCTTAATTTGTTTTTGTTCATGCAAATGAACTAAACTTTCTGGTTTCATACTGCAGAAAGACACGACAGCGGGATCAACATACACAGCTGCTTGAGAAGAAGAGTCTGGGCCAACAACCTGACTTTCCTGCAAGAAATTAAAGCTTCCCGACGTCACCAGGTCGTTAATATCTATAGATATTCTCGAACTAGTTTGGGGTGTAGGCTGATTCTGTGTGGCATTGAAAAATGTATTATTCTGACTAAGACTCGTTGAATTTGCAGTCGCTCCAACGCCTGTTCGAATTTGTGGATGGATGCTAGCTATTAAGTTTGAAGTTGCATTTTCTGGCATCACAGATGGAGTTGAAATCCCTGGTGGAGGGCCTTCTGGGGCGGAATGAATCTCTCGTCTTTTTGATTTAACAACAGAATTAAGTGTCGTATCTTGTAACGAAGTCTTCAGTGGTGATGACGGTAAGCAATTTGTATTAGGATCAGACACTACAATGTTAGGAGAGATAGGAGAGAGAATGGCTGTACTTGGAGAAGTAGCAGAGGCGGTAGAAGGTTTTGGTGGTACCTTTACAGCGGATGAAGCAACACGACTGTTTGTTTTTGCTTTCACTTTTACTGGCAAAACTTCTCCTGGGACAGCTGTTCCATTTGGTATCTGATTTTTTGTCTGCCAAGAGAGAAATGTAAGATTAGCTTAAAAAATCAATTCCCAACAGATAGTAAAAATCTTTACCTCGATAAGCTTTGTAAAAATAATATTTATGCACTTTTTAATTTTAGATTGCTAAATTTTTATTTTTTATTATTATTATTATTTTTTATTATTATTATTATTATTATAACAAAATGCAATGCTAATTTGATGACTACCCACTAGTGGGAAAATGTAAATTATTTCGTATTTTAATGTAGGCTCTATAATTTATAATCTGAAATATATTTTTAACATTCAATATATTTTATTAAACCAAAACCTTTATAAACGTATTTTCGTATATCAAATTTGCTACATAATGAAATTACATAATGTATATACATTAATAATAAATTACTTCATTTCGGATAGAAATGATGAGGTCCAAAAGAAGACTTTACTGCTACTTCACACAAGTGCCACCTACAAATATTTACAATATCTCCATACAGAATAAAAGAAACCAAAACATTCTTTGGAGCAACACGATATTTGGTTAACAAGGCTAGAAGATGGAAAAAATGTTTCGTGTTCCTCTACCAGAAGTGCCAAAATACTTCAAAGGAAAATGTATAAAAATATATAGAAATGGTCAAGAACTTTTATGACAATGCTGAGGTTAGTAGTATATGTCCAGGTTATATTGCATCCAAAGTTACAAGTTACTGTACCATATTCCTCTGCTGCAGTGCATACTTTTCAACAAAGTTTTGTGAAACATAAAAGTAAAATTTCTCAATGAAAAAAAATTTACTTTTCAGATGGTTGTAAGGTCCAATCTAAAAATTGATTCAATTTTATTAACTTATGTTATCATGAGTGATTTAGAGATGAAGGAGAATGGAATTTCTTTGTAACTAGCGTGTGTGATGGAATAGGGGGCACAATTAAGAAGCAGTTGCATAAAGAAGTTTCAAAAAAAACAGTGGGAGACTACATTTTGACTAAAGAGTCATTTTACAACTTTTGTAAATCTAATATTAAGAATATTGAATGCCTTTTGGTTTCAAAACCTAAAATTGAATAAAAACACCTTGTCATCTAGATTTCAAAAGTCTCTACCAATTACGGGTACTACACGCTTTTAGAAATTTATTCCAAGTAAACAAAATATTTGTCTACCAAACATTTAATGATGAATCTCCCACTTCGTTTAAGATGAAGTGGAATCAATACATGTGACACAGAAATTAGTGTACCTGAAATTGAATATATTCAAGGACAATATGTTGCATGCATGTATGATAAAGCACTCTGGATAGGGATTATTGATAGGAGTCTCGTGAATTTGGTGATTACAAAATTAATTTCTTACTATCCTCTACTAAACTGCCATCAAAATACATTTTTTCCTGATCAAAAAGATAAATGTAGGATATCATAAGATGACATTCTGTGTATGATGTCAAGTCCAAACATTATTCCAGGCATTTTAAGATAATCATTTGAGATCATTTGAGAATAATTATGTAAAACGAGCTAATTATTTATTGAAAATGAAGCTTAAGAGCTACTAAATTTGTATTTATTTACTACCACTCTCAAGTTATTTTATATTTTATGCTACGAAAATTAATGTTAATTGTTTAAGAAAGTTACACATTGTCTAATTTCTGATTTACTCTGTGTAAAAAATAGCATTAAATACTAATATTCACAAGTTTTCATTTCATGTTTATGCACAAATGATAAAGGAACATATTTAATATTTAAAATAATTTGTATCGATTGGCCTCAAGGGGGAGAAATGTAACCCCAATAGTAAAATTTTTTTGAACTTTTTTTTAAAGTATCAGTCCTAATTAAAAAGTGCTTAGATTAACTTTTATAATCATCCCTTTTTACACCAAACGAATTTTGTTTCACATCTCTATTACTAATAGGATACAAGTTATGACTTCTCAAAAAAAAAATTAAAGTTTGGGGGCCCAAAACTTTCCCCCCCACCTTTAAAAAAAAAAATTTTAACCACCTTTTCTTTATTTTTAGGTAAGAGACAGAATAAAAAGTTTGACCAAAATCTAAAACAGAGGTGTCATGCGCTCTCTCATTAGTCCTGGGATATATATATATATATATATATATATATATATATATATATATATATATATATATATATATATATATATATATATATATATATATATATATATAACTATATATATCCGCATCCGCATATATATATATATATATATATATATATATATATATTATATTCATATATATATGAATTATATAATATAGATATATACTATTTATTATAAATAATATATTATTATAATATAAATGGCTAAAACAAACTATAAATAAATTTACTCTATAAATACCCTAACTATAACCTAAGAGCCAAAAACTACTTTAAAACAATAAAAAGATAAAAAGAGTAACAATTAACTAAAACTTCGTAAGTATGTTTTGATTTTAATAAAATGGAGGAGAAAATAACTCACCTTGGTTGCCTTACTCTTTTTAGACTTTTGAGTTATTTGAGTTTCATTTTCTGGTGATAGAGAAGTATTTTTTAAACGAATTGTTCTTGGGACTTTTGGGTACGGGCAGTTGGCAATTTGGAATACTAAATTCTTCATTTCTCTGTAGGTGGTTCCAGTGGCAGCTGGTTTGTTTTTACCATCAAGAAAACATATCATATTTTCAGCCGCAGTATTAATCTGAACCTTAAAAATTTCATTCAGCAATTATTAAAATTTAGATTCTCCTTAACAAAAATTAAATTCTTTTTTAATTAATATACCCAATATCTTAAGAATATTTTAAAGAAACAAGAATTAACATTTTCTAATTTGATATTAATAAAAAATTTATCATAAGATAGGTTTTATTTAAATATTATGCAAAAGATTCAATAGGGAAACTTTTTCAAGAAACAGCCATTGCATGAGCAAAGGTTAGTAACATTTGCGGCATGGAAAAACTAATTCTCCTATAACTCTTGCTAATTTTCATTCATCAAGGAATCATTGTAGGGATGTTGTCGACAGGCTAAGCATACTTTCACTAACAAAGTGTGCTCGCCTCCTTCATTCTCCTACTGGATAAATATTTGCTTTCAAATATCCCAAGTATTCAAGCATGCCTAAACAACATCTTCAACTTATAAACCATATAGGCATGCAGGGATTAATTTTTCAGAGCATTTATTTGTTTAATAAAAAAAACAAAACAAAAAAAACCTCTTCTAACTGTAATTAAAATGTGCATCTTAATTTTCACTTCTCTGAACATTAAAGCTGTTCATATTTAACTATTACCTGATATGTCATTTACTAGTTTTGTTCTGGCATTTCAAAGGTTTTGAAACTTGTACACAATCCCTGAATGTATATATTCAGATAATGCAAAAACCTTTACAAAAGGGGTTGAAGCAATTCAAAAAGCTCTGCAATCCACAAAATTTGGGGAAGAGTTGAAAAATAAAAATATATCACATTCAAATACCTTTATTTGCAGCATTTGTGGGCTCTGCTTGGTTAAGATTATTAAAGGTGGTAAAAAGCTGCTTATACAAAGCAGTAGGCAGAGCAAAACATACTTTTAACTCTTAACAACTCTCACTAACATTCAAAATGCTACTAACAATCGCCCCCATACCTATATTTCAAACTGACCCTCTACTTCCTATCACTCCTAATTCTTTTCTATATCTTCATGGTAATACTTCTTTAATATTGAAGGAAGATGGTGCCTGATCCTTGGGTTAGGATAGTGAAAGTAAATAGATTGGAATTAACACTCACGCTGTGCGAGTGCCTATATCAAGATTATAAGGAACTTTAGTACAAAGACTATTTGTTTTGTTAAAGAGAACATGAGAGAGATCTTTATCCGGATAACTGGGAAAATAAAATCAAGGTAGATTGGGTTCTTATCAAAATACCTGTTAAACCACAACCCTTTTGGTTAATGGGTAAAATAATAGAAGTCGTACTTGGATGCGACTCCAAAATCAGGTTAGTTAAGGTTAAATAATCAAATGGTATTACAGCTCTGCATTCAATTTCAAATTTGTATCCGAAGGAGTTGTCTATAACTCATCATGTAAACCATAATCCTGATGATAAGGAAATGAATGTGGAGTCAGAAAAAACTGGTTTAATTGACCTAGAGAGACTCCCAGACCTACAAGAAAAATCAGTTCTCAAATGAAGAGTTTCTGAAAGATTATAATAAAAGCTTCTCAGATTAGTGTAAATAGTGTTGTTTTTAATCTCTTATGTTATTTAAAGTAAAAGTATAAAACATTCTCCAGGTTTAGTTGTCTGCCAAAGGTAAACCTTAGCTATTTTACCTACGGCAGTGTGTTAAAATTTAAAAGGTAAAAGTTGTTGTTCGAATGTGTCTGAATGATTTGTAATAAATTTATAGGATCATTTTGATAAAAAAAAGTTTCAGTAACAACCAATTGTGCGTGAAGTGAGTTGCGCTGAATGATTGCACTTACTTACTCAATAGCTAGCAAAATAACTATCTGACTCTAAATCACTCTCATTGATGGTTTATATTTTGTGATAGTGATATTGTATAAAACAATATGGTTATTTATAATAATTGCAAACAATAGAAAGAATCTCTGTTTTAATGCTAAAGAGTTCTATTCAAAAAGGTGACCACTTATAAACTCTCATATGGTGGCTTTAATATTAATTAATAATTCTATTAATAAGGGGAGGGTTCGAATTTCAAAAATGTCAAAAAAAAATTCTTTTCATCCCATTCTCCAGAAAATTTCAATATTATAGCTTTTTCCCGACGAAAAAACTCAATTCCTAACGTTTTTACGAGATTTAAAGTTTAGCAGTTATTTAGAAACTTTTATGGAAATTAAAATCTACGGTGAAGCCACATAAAAAATTTTTTGGTTTGAAATTTGGAGGATTTGTTGCTAATTCATTGGCTACAAAAATTTTAATAGACTTTTGCTCCCTTAGTTACACAAAATATGTTATTAGCAGGACTGACCCACTATCAAAAAAAAAATAATTTAAGGAAAAATAATTTTTGAAAAAAAAATATAACACTATGTAAATAAATTTTGACATTACTTATAATGAGTGTTGGCGCTACAAATTCCTTTTTTTATATTTTATTCGATCTGATTTGTTTTTTCCGAGATATGACTCTCAAATAAGGTCCATTTTTCAAAAATTTTTAAAATTTCCAAAAGTGGAGGCTTATCTGTCTTCAAACAATTAGCATTTGAATAATGCTCTAAATAGTAGTTGGTAATCTCTCCTCTAAACAATTAAAAATAAAAGAAATACTCGATAAGGATTTTTTTAAATTTTTTTTTTTTTTTTTATTTTTTTTCCTCATCAAAAATCTGTTCCAATGCAAGAAATTGGGGCTAGATTATTCAGATTTCACCTATGGGAAAATTTTTTTGAACCCCGCTAATTTTGAAATTTTAAAAAATTCAAAGGTTTGAGAGGCTATATCATAAAATAGTTTAATAATGCTCTAAATAAAGTTGTAATATCTCTCCTCTAAACAATATCCAAATAATAAAAGATTCTGGATTTTTTTTAAATAATTTTTTTAATGAATTTTTTTTTTTTCACATATTTTAATAATTGCAAACAATAGAAAGAATCTCTGTTTTAATGCTAAAGAGTTCTATTCAAAAAGGTGACCACTTATAAACTCTCATATAGTGGCTTTAATATTAATTAATAATTCTATTATTAATTAACTTTAAAGACTTTCAAATTAGGTTGTACATCATTCTAAAATTGAAACTACATTACTTTAATGTTTCCCCTTTACTATACGTTAGTGGATTTGTTTCCAGCGACCTATTTTGGTAAATTAGGCCTCATTTGCCAGGATAGATTGATGGATTTCTCATCTACAGTAAGGGTAAGATTCTGCACATACTTGAAGTACCTTAAGGTACGCTACTGTTCCTTTTTTTTCTTTTTACGTAATTAATTTTAATAATTTTAATCTAGTAATGATAAAGTCGTACAAGTACATTTCTTGAAGTAAAACATGGAATTGTGATAGGGTTTGTTTCAAAAAATTCTAACAAGATATAGTAAAGCGACAACCATCAAAGGCACTTAAAAACATCACATTTATTCCAGCGGGTAGCACAAAAATTAAAGTTTTCGAAATCTCAAATGATAGTAAAGGATTAGAAAGGAATATAGTTGCAGAAAAGATAGTAGTTAAGAATAATGATACTTTTAATCCTAAAATTGAAGATTGTTTGTTCATACAGTGACAAGAAATGGATAGGTATTTTAATATACAATGACGAGTTTAATGATTGTGAGGTCAACTTTCTCCCTCCAAGTGACCTCGATGAATTTTATTACTATCCACAACATGAAGACATGTCATAAGTGAAAATGTTCATGGTATCTTTAAAGCTAGTATTACGAAAATACAAATAAGTTTTCAAAAGCTGAAATGAAGAATTTATTCTAGAGATGAGCTACTTATATATATATATATATATATATATATATATATATATATATATATATATATATATATATATATATATATATATATATATATATATATATATATATATATATATATATATATATATATATATATATATATATATATATATATATATATATATATATATATATATATATATATATATATATATATATATATATATATATATATATTATACCTAACCAACCCAAATACAACAAATCTTACACATACAACTTTATCCCCGCAATATGGAAGAAGGCAATAATTACCCCCAAACTAAAACCCAGGAAAGACCCAAACCTCCCATCTTCATACCGCCCGATCTCCCTCCTATCCACACTATGCAAACTCTTAGAAAAACTCATTCATTCAAAAATCCAACCACTCATGCAAACCCCACAATTTCAACACGGATTCAGGAAATCCCACTCTACCACCACGGCCCTCACCACTATCACTCAAAACATAATAAATGGCCTGAACAAAAAACCATCCCACAGGACCATACTCATTGCCATCGACATCAACAAAGCATTTGATACAGTCCCTAAACATAACCTCATACAAAAAATCCTACATTCACCTATACCCAATAATTATAAAAAATGGATTTCCAACTTCCTCTCCGATCGTACAGCTCAAGTCTCCAACAAAAACCATCTTTCAAAAACAGTAAAACTAAGAAATGGTGTCCCACAGGGAGCCATCCTATCCCCTCTATTATTTAACCTGTACACAGCAGACCTACCCACCCCACAAACACCAGACATAAAACTAATAACATATGCCGACGACATATCCATTACGATACAAAACCCTTCCATACCCACAGCCACCACACTCACTCAATCATACATCCAACAACTGGAAAAATCAAACAGAATGACAGCTTCCCCCGAAAAATCCCAATTACTACCGATAGACACCAATCTTCTCTCCACCCCCATGTAAAACTAAATAATACCCTCATTCCTTTAAATAAATTTCCAAAGATCCTAGGCCTCACATATGACACACACTTCACCTTCTCAAAACACATCGAAAACATAACCAGCACTGCAAACAGGAAATTAAACATCATTCAAACACTGTCACATAACAATTTCAGTAACGAATTAACCACCCTCATCATAGTATACAAACAGTTCATCAGACCAACACTTAATTACGCATCTCCAGCCTGGTACCCTGCCACCTCACCCTCAAACACAGAGAAATTACAAAAAAAAAAAAAAAAAAAAAAAAAAAAAAAAAAAAATACTGCTATTCGAATCATCACAGGTTGCACTAGAACCACCCCAATTCAGCATTTACATGAAGAAACAAAAATACTCCCGATCCGTGTTCACCTAGACATGATAGGAACCCAATTCTTCACAAACACACAAGACATATCACACCCTTGTCACTATACCCTACAAGACCACACAAGACACCGTCTAAAATTACCTCCATCATCCCCTGCCCTATACTACAGTAACATATTCAGAACCATTCCACCTACTGCAAACAACACACCACTAATCAAACACATACACACCATCATAACACAAAATTATCTCAACACCCGCCAACCAAATCATCTTCTCAACGAAAAACCCCCCGACATAGCAAATACACAAAACACATTACCACACAAAACCCAAATTACCCTATCCAGATTAAGGTCAGGCCACCACCCTAACCTACAAGCATACAAACATAGATTCAATATACAAAACACACTATCCCCAATATGTCAAAGATGTATGCAAGAACCAGACACAACAGAACATCTCCTTCTGAGATGCCCCTCCCTTACACAACACAGAACCCTACATCACATCTCCTCTCTGAGAGACCTTTGGATACGGCCGGCGGCCGTTGCGGATTTCCTATAGGCAGTGTATATATATATATATATATATATATATATATATATATATATATATATATATATATATATATATATATATATATATATATATATATATATATATATATATATATATATATATATATATATATATATATATAAAACCTTATGTAGGCCTAAGTATGTATTGTATATAGAGTAATGGGTATTTTTAGTCAAATATTTTCAGTCATATTGCCCAAAGCCCATAATTTTTATTGTTTTATTGTATCAAGGTATGTTGAAAAAAAAAAAATAGTATTGGTTCACCATCCATGGGGGAATCAGGGTAATTGAAAAATGCAAACAAATGGAGTTTTTTCAGTTTACAAATATACATTCTTGAAATTAGTATCATTGCATTCTTCTTATGATGATTTAAAACATATATACACTTACAAGGTTATGGTAAATGGTCTTCAAGTTATGGCTCTTTAGTTTAAAGTAACAGGGTGGACCTCAACCCCAATAACCTTAACCCCCCATACTTTTAAAGTATTGGTCACAGAAAGCTATAATTTGGAGAAATGGTTTTTGGGCATGAAAGATCCCAGTAAACCAAATTAAAGTCAAATCCGAGACATGGTTAAATTTTTTCATTTTCTGCTGAGATTTGTCCTGAAATGCCCCAATTATAACAAACTCTACTTAAGGTTTTAAACTTACTTTAAAACCTGCATTGTTCTTCTCCCTCTTCGGACCTATAGGAGGTGTGACAAGTTTTGAAACTTCGTCCAATTGTTTTAACTGTTCATCCTTTACTTGAATTGCACCATTGGTCCCAGATAAGAAGTCGGCCCTAATTTCAGGAAGACTTATTCTTTTCAAAACATCCTAAATATGAAAAAAAAAATAAAATAAATAAATTTACATTTAGAGTAATAAAACAAATAATATGGTCTTCATTATATTCATATTAGAAGAATAAAAACACAAAGATGAATCATTATTTCAGAAGGAAAAGAAATTTAATGGTACAAAAATCAAAATAAAACCAACTTAGATATAAAAAAAAACAATTAAAGGAAGCATTATAAAATTTTCTTTGGTTCAAGTATGAAAAGGAAAAAAATGACCAAAAAAAATTTAACTTACTTGAATTTTTAACATTTGTTTTATTCTTTCAAATTCATGATGTCCTTTCTCCTCTTGTTGCTTTTTTTGTTGAATTTTCAGGAATTTTGAATGTTCCACAATTACATTTTCAATTTGCGTAGAAAAATCCCTGCACAATTCTAATGATGCGACAACTGCATCAAAGGCATCCACTGCTTTTTGCTGGTCTTCATTAAGCTCCTTGCCTTTAATAATTTCGGTTTTGTAAAATTCTAATTTGTTCTGAAAGTTTTTAAAAAAAAAAAAAAAAAATTCAAAATAATGATTAAGTTTTAAGCAAGTTGTAGAGTTCTTGATCAATTAAAAGAAAGGTTCTGAACTAAGAATTGATAAAATAATGTAACCCAATTCTATTTCTGGAATTCATAAAAAATTTAAATGTAACCTCTAAAGAAAAGCATGATCAAGTTGACAGCATGTTGAATGTTGCTGGTTTATATTAATGCATTTCATTAATATGTATTTACCACCACTGCAGACTATGATTTCATAATAAAAAATGTTAATGCTAATCACAAACCAATAAATAAACAGCTTTTTAAAATTAGCACTATCTATACACAATTAAGTCAGCATTATCATTCCTTTCTTCAAGCAGAAGCAAAATGTTTTAGTTATGTTAACAGACTCAGGCTCTAGTTGGATATCCAAGCATTCCAAAAGCCTCTGATCCCATTGGGATTATTTTCAAAATCATAATATCTTATAGTTTCATACATCCATTCAACAGCTTGAGAAATATTTAGCTTTAAATTTCTTATATAACAAAGAAATAAAGATGTACATACATAGTAAATAATATTTGTGTGAATTTTAATTAATTTTAACAATTCTTAACATTTTAATATTTAAAATTCATTTGATATCAAAATTATGTATTCTGAAATTCCTTATAAACTTGCTTGTAATATGGTTTATGTAAGAGATTTTATTTTAATTATCATATAGTTTACTTACAATGGAATATTGAAAATTATTGTGATGAAATTCATGACAAAAGGTACAAAAGGAAATCACATTTGTTAAAGCTCATGAACAACCACCATGACAACAATCTCAAAGGACCTCCCCGACCTCGATCGGATGTGGGGCTGAGAGTCAGTTACCATCCTTACCATTTTCCTTTTGTATCTTCATGGTGCAGTGGTTAGCGCTTTGACTTATAGTAGAGGTCAGAGTTCGAATTCCCAATAGCAGATTAGAAATTTTAAAAATTTCACTCCACGAGTTATGTGGTGTCATGCTTACGTATTTTTCTGCAGGTCTTTGGGGATGGTAACTGACCCACTGCCCCACATCCAAGTGAGGTTGGGGAGGTCCTTTGAGATTGTCGTCATGGCAGTTGTTCATGAGCTTTCTGAAATGTGATTTCTTTTTGTACCTTCTTGGTGTGGTGGCTAGCACTTTGACTTACCATCGTTGAGTTTAGGGTTTGAATCACCAATAGCAGATTAGAAATTTTAAAAATTTCACTGTGTGTTATGTGGTTTCATGTTTATATATATATATATATATATATATATATATATATATATATATATATATATATATATATATATATATATATATATATAATATATATATAGCCAGACAGTGAATATATAACCAGATACCAGATATCCAGCAAATATATGGATATATTCATCTGGATATCCAGATATCCTTAAAATTCATATATGTGTATATATATATATATATATATATATATATATATATATATATATATATATATATATATATATATATATATATATATATATATATATATATATATATATATATATATATATATATATATATAGGTATAAATAAATAAAATAAAATAAAAAAAAAAAAAAAAAAAAAAAAAAAAAAAAAAAAAAAATAATGGTTTTAAAGGTAACCATTACTTGCACGCATGAAATGTCATTCAATACTGTTTCAAGTTATGCTTTAAAAGATTATATTCTCCAAATTTTTGGCATTCATTTTATGTACAGAGTCATTCTGAAGACTGCCATGACTAACAGGACATGTCAGACGAAACAGCGGCTATCTCTCACTGAATAAAAGCTTTAAATGCATCAATGGTTTGTGGTTGATGAGTATATGAACCGACCGCGGCCAAAAATCAGGGAAAAACCGGGGTTGCCGGCCGGGGTTAAAATGGCAAATTATACTTAAAATTTTTTTTTTTTTAAATTTTCAGCTGATTCTCTGAAATTTTCAGTTATATAATTTTTTACCGGTAAAAAAAGTCCATTTCTAGCGTTTTTCCGAGTCTATTACGGTTAAAATTTTTTTTTTTTTTTTTTTTTTTTTTTTTTTTTTGAAATTTTACCCTTTTTTAATTGAATGGCGGTGCCAAACCACTTTTTAGAATGAGCTGAAAATTGGACTATTTATTTAAAATTAAATGGAATACAAAAGTCTTTAATAGACTTTTGTTCCCAGAATTATAGGAAAAATGTTATAAGCCAAAAACTGACCAACTATAGAAAAAAAAATTTTTTGAACTAAAAAAATCCACCTTTTCAGAAAAAAAAAAAAAAAAAAAAATACAAAGAACATTTCCTATTTTTGGTGTGTATTAGAGGAGGGGTGGGGCTACAAATTCCTCTATGTACTTTATTCGATGAGATTCGTTGGTTTTGAGATATAGCCTTCAAAAAGGTCCATTTTTGGCCAAATTTCAAAAATTCCCAAAGTTTGAGAGGCTATATCTCGCTTCAAACAAAGAGCATTTAAATATGCACTAAATAAATATTGTTGCCCTGCCCTCTTCTAAACAATATTCACAAATAAAAAAAATAGTAGGTAGCGTTTTTTATAAATAATTTTTTCCTCCATAAGGGTACGATTTTTGCAAATTTTTTTCAAGTGCTTATATAACTTTTTTCTAGACGTGATATCAAAAACCTATTCCCACCAATGCAAGAAATTGGGGCAAAGGTATTCAGCTAAATTTTCAGCTCATGTGGACCAGTGGTTTGATCCAGTTATTCATTTTTTTCAACTTTGGGTCCAAATAAGTTTCAAACCGTTATAGACTCAAAAAAATGCTCGAAATCAACTCAGAACTTCGTGAAAAAATTCAAATACTTTGAAAATTTCAGCTCAATCAGTCAAATAATAATAAAAAAAATTCAAACAAATATATATAAAATATTAAGATTTTTTTTTCTTTTCTGTTTCTTTTGACCGCTCCTTTTCTGCTAGTGAATGTTCATCTTTGTGTTTTGATTTTAGATACTCCAAAAAGATTTGGTTGAAAAAATTTTTTTACTTGTAGCACCCGGAGGTTCTCTTCTAATTTTTGACTGCAGATGTTACATTTAGCTATTTCGAGCCTATCCTGAAACATTGTAAAGTATTCAAATACTGCAGAAGCTGATCTTTTAGCCATATTGACTGAAAGTATAAACAAAATAATAATTTTTAAATAATGCAGCTAAATATATAAAAGTTTGATAACATACAATAAAAAATAACAATGATATATATAAATACAGGTTTATAATTGATAATATTATATCTTATATTTTATTATAAACTTTACCTTAGGTCTTACTAAGTAAACCTGTTGAATCACTATTATGAATTAAAATTTTAAAAAATCCAAGTAAAAAAAAAAATTAATGGTTAAAGGTAACCATTACTTGCACACATGAAATGTCATTCAATACTGTTTCAAGTTATGCTTTAAAGATTATATTCTCCAAATTTTTGGCATTCATTTTATGTACAGAGTCATTCTGAAGACTGCCATGACTCGACAGGACATGTCAGGCGAAACAGCAGCTATCTCTCACTGAATAAAAGCTTTAAATGCATCAATGGTTTGTGGTTGATGAGTATACACATTCATGATTTAAGTAGCCCCACAGAAAATAATCACAAGGAGTTATGTCAGAGGATCCCAACATCACCACATGAGATCAGCCGATCAGGAAACTTAAAAATTGCAATGATCTTTGGGCTATATGCACTGTAGCTCCATCTTGCTGAAACAACACATTACGTTCCTAAAGCTCAGGATGTTTAAGTTGGTGTCCTTACAAGGTTTTTGAGCATATGGATGTAAAAGAGAGAGTTAAAAGAAACACCATCCATAATAAGAAATAATGACCAATGAGGCCATGAAGACATAAGCAACAACACTATAACACAGTCAGATGCTCAGGGTGCAACAGTCTTTTGTGCAGCATGCAAGGATGGTCTTCAGACCAGTAATGAAACTTTTGTTTGCATGCTTACACAGCCATGAGTGAATGACTTTCATCACTGCACTTGAGTAATAGTGCATCTTCCTGAACATGTTGCAGAACATTCTCTCATAACTCCTATTTTAAATGGATAGAAGTGGGAGTCTTCAGGTAAAATTTTTAATGCAACTTTTTTCATGATCTTTCTTAGATTACATTACTTCTTTCTAAGCAAGCTTCTAAGAGGTTGAGTGTTCTGAAGCTACTTCAGAATTTTTTCACTTCACAGTTCTTGCTCTTTATATAAGTGTTATTTATTTCTGTATGCAGTTCAATTCTACACATCTGGGGTAGTTCAACTTAAACAGTTCTCCTTGAAAAGGTGGAGTCAAACTTTTTATCTTATAAACTCTTTAGCTCTTACTACCTTTCTTCAATCTCTTTCAGTCCATCAAATGGTTGTGTCACTTTCTCTATGCTATTATTATTACAACAGACACTGCTCTTCTGAACTCTCCCACTGCATACCTCCTAAACTGAGAATGGCTCAAGTAACACGCCTTTCTACAGTCATTCATTCTATGTCCAACTCTCTGACACCAGACTCAAACACTATGCTCAGTCTTACATGTACTCTACTGATATTGCCTGGAAAACACTACCTTAACATATTCTCCTAACTTCCTTTGAATGGTACACCTTCAAATGCAGTATATTGGTACATGTGGGCCTTTAATCAACTATGTTTAAGATTTTCTCCAACTTTGGTGAATATATATATATATATATATATATATATATATATATATATATATATATATATATATATATATATATATATATATATATATATATATATAGTATATATATATATATATATATATATATATATATATATATATATATATATATATATATATATATATATATATATATATACAGTTGGGTACACACTATTTTTTTGTTGGTTCACAGTTCGCAATTCTGCTTTGTTGGGCATTCCGCAATTCACAATTCTGCAACTTTTTCTGCTTCACCAGTCAGCTATCACAAATCCTCTAATTCAATCACTAATAAAAAAAATTTTTGTTCGCTAATGAAGTTTGTCACAGTTCACTAATCTTTTATTGGTAGTTGAAAATTTCCAATAAAATTACCTTACAATTTAGATATTTTAATATTTCTATATATATAAGTTTTATAACCACTGGTTATATATATATATATATATATATATATATATATATATATATATATATATATATATATATATATATATATATATATATATATATATATATATATATATATATATATATATATATATATATATATATATATATATATATAGATCAAAAAAACTATGTGAATTTGAAATTTAAATGCTTATCCTCAACTTCAACAAATTATTTTGCTTTGGTTTTAAATATTTAATATATTATCTTCACATTTAGCTTAAAATTTTCATAAAATATTACAATGATTTTTTTTTTTTTAAAGATGCTAATTTTTTCCATAGGGTTACTTAATATTTTGGTATCTATCACTCACAAAAATAAATATCTTAATAACTGGATACCTACAGAAAAGTCTCCCTCATGTTAGTGTTTTGAATAAAGCAAGCAAGAGAAGTTGTGTTAAATTGTTAAATTGCAAACAAAAAAATTTAAAAATTTATTACCAAAATTAAGAGATGAACTTGATCAGTTAACTTCATTTGCAAAACATGGCAAAGTTTTTAATGTGTGTATTGTAAAAATGTTTCATATTAGTGAATCTACTGAAGATATCATAAGAAAAGAATTTTAAGTGAAGGCAAAATGTATAAAAAACATAGAACTAGCAGGGAAAAGACTCCTTTCTGAACACGCCTTACAACACTTGAAAACATTTTTACTATGAATCACCTCAGTTAAGAACATGTTAAGAATGGAGAACCAAAGGTAAAGAATATCATCTTTGCTAGATATTTCTCCTTCACTCTTCCTTTAACAGTATGATGGCTTACCTTTGGTTCTCCAGTCTTGACAAGTTCTTTACTAAGGTGGTTTGCAAGCAAAAATATAATTTTCAATGGCTAGTACTTTCAAGTGGCAAAAGGCACATTCAGAAAGGAAATCTCTTCCTGCTTGTGTGTTTTAAAGGACATAGTTTTATTAGATTTTACATAATTTTAGAAAGTATTTGGTAATACATGATTATTACATAATCTGACCTAAACTAACCAAATTATAGTCATTGTCATTGTTGTTGTCCTCCACCTCCTCCCTTTGGCATAGCTACTTCCCCTTCAAGAGGTGCATATTGGTTTTTGAAAGCTTGTGATAAAGGACTATAAATTTTAGCATTCCACTAACTGCAATTCAGCAACTTTTTTCAAAATTATTACTAGTGCAATTCCTCAATTTTATTGTTAGTCTGTTATAACAGAATAGAGATGTGAACAAAATTACAGAAAGCCCACTCTTTATATATATATATATATATATATATATATATATATATATATATATATATATATATATATATATATATATATATATATATATATATATATATATATATATATATATATATATATATATATATATATATATATATATATTTTATTACAATATTGTAAATTTTGGCAATAAACATCTTGACAAAGGTTTTTAATATCAACTAATTATAAGTAGAACTAGATTAAAAAGAATGATTTTTTTAATGTTAGGGATTAAGAAATTATTTGAATATTACTTCAAATGAAAAAAAAAACAAACTTTTTTTTTAACTAGTTTAGTTTTAGGTCAAAACAATTGGGCCCCAAGATGAATTTTAGCTTGAAGTCTTACCAAGAAAGTAGTTTGCCAACTTAATTTAGCATTATTTTAAGCTATAACATGTTTATTTAATTGTCAAATAACACAAATATTATTTAAATTATGATTTATTCAAAATTACACTGTTAAACACTTTAAAAATATATACATTTAAACAACAAAATAGAAGCTACTTCCAATAAATATACAAAATTTCTACATAAATTATGGGAAGACACATCTTGCAGTTACAACTAGAACCAGTTTAGAAATGAGACATCCACAAGCCTTGAATTTAGAAAAGTTTTTTCAATAGAAAAGAAATATGCTGTAACTTATTATATAGTAAACTTTGGTATGGGCTGGATAGTGGGATACAGGATATAATGAACAATTTTCAAAAACCAAATACCAAATATCCAGTTTTTACTATCCAGCTAAAATTCAAATTTTTCCTTAAATTCACAATTTTTATTATTTTTTTTTATTTTATAGTTCAAATTTAAAGGGTATTCTCCTATTTCTAAGTACCTACAATCGGCAAGCATAATTAAATCAATATCCACATGCATGTAAGTCAATTACTACCATGTGTACCATGGTAAATGGTATATATATATATATATATATATATATATATATATATATATATATATATATATATATATATATATATATATATATATATATATATATATATATATATATATATATATATATATATATATATATATATATATATATATATATATATATATATATTATTATTGATTTGGATTAGGGAATAGGGAATAAAATTCTTAATTTTATAAGTTTGCTGGTGACACTAAAAAGCTGGCCTATACTTTTAAAAATATTGGGGAATGACTGTTTAATGTGATTTAAATAATGAAAAACTGCACAATATGAAAATTTAAATCAGTCATCCAAAGAAAATGACAATTTTACATCTTTTAAACTATGACTGTCAAAGGTATTTGATTGGGCTGAAAAATGGTAAATGAATTTTAATAATAAAAACTGATAGGTTCTTAACACGGGTTGTTTTAATAAAAATGTCAATTACAAAATGAATGGGGAATAGCTAAAGTTTGTGGACAAAGAAAAGATTTGGGTGTAATTATCCTAATAGGCTCACAAGAGGCAATATTAAAAGATAAAAGAAAAGAGCAAGATATCTATATAAGAAAGTATTTTTCAGCTACAAATGGTTAATTTTTGGAAGGATTACAACAAGATATTATTGATAGTAACTCTTTTACCTTTAAGAAAAGGTTGGATCAGTATAAGAATAATCAAGGTATAATATGATTGACTACTTAAAGACAATGGTATTTTAGTATTTTTGACATTTGTTGTATTGTTGATTCTGCATGCTTGCTTAGATCACTCATTTGTACAGTTTGACTTAAACTAATTAAGTAGATGACTTGATTATTTGCATGGGGAAAGTTGGGTATGGCGATGAGCCATTCACAGTGAATGGCAACTTTTGAATTTTTTGACAGACATTCTTGATAGTCCCTTGTGGCTTTCTTAATGCCTCTATTTTCTTATACTCTTATGGTTTACATTCAACACTTAAAATGTCTCAATTATTGTGAGATAGAGGATTCAAAAATTGCTTTTCTTTGATCAATTTATAAGAATGGTAGTATGGATAATCTTAGAACTTGTAGGTCACTCAGTTTAACCTTTTTAGTTGTAAAAGTTCTATAAAAATATTGAAAAATAGAAAAGCATTATTGACAATGTGATTTTGCAGATTTCTCAACATGGATTTAAGAAAAGTGAATCATGTCAAATATTTTGCAGAAATTTATGGAACATTTTATTGTGCATAGACAATGAAGATCAAGTTGATATTGCATATCTGGATTTAAGCAGACTAATGCACAGGTTACCTCAAGTGTGGTTTAAGTAGAGAGAGTACAATAGTTGGATGAAGGAGTAATTGAAAGAGAGGAGAGTGTTTAGTATTAAATGGTGGTAAATAATCATGCTTAATGAGTGAAAATTAGAGTTTCTCAGGGTTTTGTGCTGAGGACCTTCTCTATTCCTAATCTATATTAATGATTTGAATAAGGAAACAATGTTTAGCTTCTAAATTTTCTAATGACAAAGAACTATTTCTATGCTGTTGAAAATATTGAGTAATGTATGAGGGTTCAATGTAATCTAAATAAATGCCAGATAAAAAAAAAATTGGAACTAGCCAAATCTGGTGCTGGATATTTTATAAAGCACATCTCTTAAGGTGGAATGCATTGAAAAAGCTTAAGAGCTTTATAGTTCTATTTAGCTGACCATCCTGATATTCAAGTCCTAACTGCAAATAACAGGCAGTTGCTTGAAAAAGGTTTGGGAATTATAGCATGCATTCTTTATGATAAATATAAATAGTAGACTAAATCAATATTATATTCAGTAATAGTTCAAGTCTGAGTATTAATATTTCTTTTTAAGTTATTGGTAATGAGAATGGTGGTATACAATGAAACAAACAAGACTATGAAAAAATATTTCATGTTTTATGGAATACAGTGGTTTTTGAAAGGCAGAATTAATATTTATATCTGTATTCATATTAACTATAATTATTAATCCATAATGAATATTTTTTTTTAAACTGTTCAAGAGAAAAGCTTTGGAATGCAGAAGAAGAAAAATATCAAAAGATATTGATGAGATTTTTGGGACAAGTTTTATAGAAAGAATGATATATTTGAAAAAGATGAAGTCCATCTTAGTACAAAAGGTATCAAAATTTTCAGTAAAGAAATATTGGATTATTATTTTATTTAAGGTTATCAGGTATAATATGATTGACTGCTTAAAGACAATGGTATTTTAGTATTTTTGACATTTATTAAAATTTGTGACCCTGTTTTAATCCTACTATATATTAAAACTACCTTTTCAAAAAAGTTTTAACTTGAGAAACTAAATAATAATGGTAAATTTATAAAAGTATAAATAATATACAGAATATTATTTCTTTACAAATGCTCAGTCTTAGAAATAAGAAAGATTAGTTAATGGAGTACAGAAAAAACTGGATATTATTTGTATCACTGAGATTAGGGATGTACCGATAGTATCAGGTATCGGACCATTTTTATGGGTATGGGTATCAGTATCGGTACTGGTTAATATGGCCGATACTCCTTACTTTTTTGGGTGAAGAATTATGAGAAACTCTTAGATTAAAAAATAAATCTAGTTTCGATATATAAAAGTTCTAATTAGGAATTCCTTAAGCTAGCCCATAATGTCTTCCTAGAATATATATATATATATATATATATATATATATATATATATATATATATATATATATATATATATATATATATTATATATATATATAATATAGTATCATATATATAAGTATATATAATATAGTATCAGTATCAGCCATTTTTATGGGTATGGGTATCAGTATCGGTACTGGTTAATATGGCCGATACTCCTTACTTTTTGGGTGAAGAATTATGAGAAACTCTTAGATTAAAAAATAAATCTAGTTTCGATATATAAAAGTTCTAATAAGGAATTCCTTAAGCTAGCCCATAATGTCTTCCTAGAATATTATATATATATATATATATATATATATATATATATATATATATATATATATATATATATATATATATATATATATATATATATATATATATATATATTCCCAAAAAGGAACAGGCTCTCTCCAGATATGAGTGAAACTTTAATATTTTTACATCATAATTTAAGGGTATTTGAATTCGACTACTAAGTGATGTCTTTACCTTAAGACATTTACCTTAAAGGAGTATATTATGTCATGTTTGAATAATAGCGTTTTTTATATTTTGTCTTTTCTGCTGATTAATTGAGGTCTCTTCTTTCATTATTTTTATTCTTTATATTGTAGCTAGTTAAAGAATCTTCTTGTAAATTGTAATCATGTTAAAACATAAAAGCAAGTAGCTAAACTTTGTTAATACTTACTGGAAAATGGAAATAGAATATTTTTTGAATAAACACAAACAAAGTTATTAGTATTATATTTGCATTTATTATTCCTAAAAGATATTTTAATTTATAAAATATACTTAGGCATAACCAAATATGAAATACATGACTAAGTATTGGTTGTACAGGGAATGCAATCCTGTTGCCTAGCAGTACACAAATGTTCCATCTTATTACTGTATATTTCTTATAATAATTAAAGTATCGGTATCAGCACCTAAAAAATAGTATCGGTATCGGCCTCTTTACTGGTATAGGTACATCTCTAACTGAGATGATGATAAATAAAAACCTATTTGGCAATTTACCTTTACAAGAATTTGAAATTGAGGGTTATTCATTTTACCTTTACCAGCGCATTAGTAGCTATATATTTAGTAATATATTCCATAAATCATAGAAGGTTAGTCTGACATAATCTACCTTTCTAAAACCATGCTGGGAGTTATGCAGTATCTTATCATCCAAATGTTTCTCTATATAACTTTTCAGTAACTTTTACAACCAGAGATGTTAAGCTAATTGGCCTATAGTTTCCTAGTTCTTCACTACCTTTCCTCAGGTACCCTCTTTAAAAAAAATAGATCATTTAAAAATCAAATACAATGCCTTTGCAATACTGCTACTCCCCTCCTTTAAAATTCTACTATATACACCATCGGGGCACACTGCCTCATTTGGGTCAATATGTTCAATGGTCATGAATTGCACATAAATTGAGACCAACTGGTTTTTCTGCATCAAAACTCATGAAAATTTCAATCAGTCATCTAAAGAAAATGACAATTTTACATCTTTTTAAACTATGACAGTCTTAATAGGCCCATGTGTCTTGTCTCTATTGTTTTTGTTATATGCCTGAAAAAATTATTCTGAGGGTAAAATTTATACAATTATGACCTAATTAAATCAAGATATAGGCCTAGTTTCTCATTTTTTTTTTCATTATTCATTTAAAGTATTTTGTGAATATTTATTAAAATCCATAAAATTACCTTAAACACAGTAATAACAAACCTGTTTTAATTCATTTGACCTATTCCTAAACATAGAAAGTCTTAATCCTAATAATTAAAAACTACAGACCGCAAAGTCTCAGGACCCTAAATTAGCAATCCTAACATGAACATATAAAACAGAATTACCTTTCTTTTTTCTAAGTTTCTAATTTTTTTCTCTACCGATAAGAATAGTTTTCCTAGAGGGTCTTGATTTTCAGTTGAACCAGTAGAATCCGATTTAACAGAAGCTGTTGGCATTTTTAATATTTTAAAATTTCAATCGGATAACACCTATTTGTCCGCTGCCTAGTTATCTTACTCTGACTCTTAGTTTCCAGGCTGCAAATAATATTGGAATATGCACTTTAAACATAAATAGAAATAAACATAAATATTAAAAAATTTTAAAACTAAAATACTTAAAAACTAATAAAACTACCTTTTTAAAAAGTTATAACCCAAAATTTGTAAATATAATCTCTATTTTTATAAATTTGTAAATACCTACTAAATATAAGTATCACTAAAATATAAAATTTTAAAAGACTTTCCAATACAATTCATAGACTAGCTAAAAATAATTTCAAAGCGAAATTACAACGCTATGATTTAAAACCTGAAAATAAACCATGGAGAGTCAATAAAAAAAATCTAACAATTTTAATAACATATGACTATTACAGTAAATGTAATAAATCGGTGATTACGCATAACCACCGGTAAATGTAATAACAGTTAAATATAATAAAAATTCAATTTCAGGGATACGGGGTATTTTGTAACTTCAAACTTCAAAAGCGCAAATGAATAGAACACATTGTTAAAATTTGTGACCATAAAACTGTGAAATTGCTTTAAAATATCTTACATAACATAAATGGGCATATTAGCAGATGGAATGTATCCTGAATGAGTTTTATAAGGAAAAATTTATTAGTAAATCAACTTAAAAAATTGTGATTCTGGCTTACGCCAAGAAAATATTAAAATTTATTCATTTAAACGAGTCATTGTCTCCAGCTTCCTTTCGTTAGATACTGTACAGTATACCGTTGTTTGTATTTGGTTAAAGAACTATTATTAATCTAAAATGATTCCACTTTACTTCTTTCATTTAATAAACTTTCAGTTGTATGACCGAAGAATAATCAAATGTTTTGAATGTTGCTCTTTTTTTAAAAAAAAGTCTATTCAAATCTTTATATCTTCATTTACCTAAGTTAGTTTAGATTTCTTGATTTCAACTTGGGAGGTAAGAAAGAGACTTCGTTATACTGTTTGCAAGGGTTTCATAAGGAACCGAAAGGGTAAATCTAAAAAAACTACTTATGTATTTTCACTATTTTGTCTATTAAAAGAAGTTAATCCATTTACTTAATTATTATTTGATTTGTATTGGAAAATCTTAAACTGTACACTAAAAAGTTTTAAAATATTCGCTAAACTAAGAAAAATCCTTAGAATGGCAACATTTAACATATGAATTGACTTTATTTTGGTTCACGAGAACAGATTTGCCTTTTACCGTTTCGAAGAAAATGTAACACTTACTTGTAATGGCAATTTTAACTTTTAACTTAACCCTCATCTTAGGCTGGAATCGTCGTCCGAATGATGAGTAACCATTTAATATTTTAAATTACTTTAATAAAATTTAAGCTTTTTGTCCTATGGTCAGAACTGTAGAATTCTGTTTAGAAAATTAGGTCCACATTACTTTAGACTCAAAACTTGATCATTTTTTTTTCAGTTTGGCTTTTGATTATTGATCAAGTTGAGTAGGGATTTATTAATAATTGCATCTGTTTTGACATATTACCTGTTTCACAAAAAGCTTTTATTCAAATATAATTAATCTTGGAATTAGTAAATCCTCAGGTACCCCGATATTTAAATTATTTGAAAAACAGTTTTGACAGTGAATTTTTATTTATTTTATTATTTTTTATTAATCGCATTTAACTTTAAGATATATCTTTGTAGATTAGGATTAATTCTTAGGAGAGAAATCACAGAACTGTTTTTCTAGGATTTCTGCATTTCAGAGAATCCCAAAAACTTTCAAAGATTAATTATAAATAAATATCAAAATGCTAAGATAAACCCGACGTCTATAGGATTTTCTTATTTTAATTATATTGTTACTCATCTGTTTTGTTTAATTTAGTTTCTTTGATTACTTCAGGTTGACTTTTACTTTGGATAGAAATATTTAACTTTAAATTTTATAGTTTAACAAATTAAATTGTTTATTAATTATAAAATGGTGAAATTAGATGAATTTCGATGCATGAATCGCCTTGTTGTTATTAAAAGAGAGTATATGAAACAGTGTATTGAGGTAATAATAGCTAGAGTTTAGTACTAGTTCTAGTTCGTCCTTTATAATAGATAAAATAAATGAAAGAAAAGTGTTATATATATATATTATATATATATATATATATATATATATATATATATATATATATATATATATATATATATATATATATATATATATATATATATATATATATATATATAATATATATATATATATAGGAGCGACTCGGGCCGCCTTCACGCGGTGCTCTCGACAGCAGAGAAAGTTACGAAGGTGTCCCCACAAGCGGGGGAGCAACCCTAGCAACATATCGGCTGCAAAGGCCCGAAGAAATCCTCTACCCGCGAAAGCGGGTTATTGCGGAAAGGTCTTCCCTGTCCCGCCAGCCAAAATGGCCAAATTCTCTTCTCACTCTATTTACCAACCTTACTCCACCTCTTCTCATCCACGGCAGAGGTAACAATTCGGCAGTCACCTCCCTCCTTCTGCAGCAAGCCGGAGACATTCACCCAAACCCTGGTCCAGCCATATACCTTTGTCCCATATGCACCAAACAAATTAAAAATAATCAACCTTCTATCAAATGTACAAACTGCAACAAATGGATCCACAAAAACAAATGCTCCCCATTCAAAACACTACCTTGTCAAAACCACACATGGACTTGTTCAATCTGCAACCCCCCAACAACGTCAGCCGTAACAAATAAAAACCAAAACAAGACACAAATCAAAATTCTACAGATAAATATTAACGGCCTACACAAAAAACATTCAGAAATACAAACATTCCTCTCCAAACATAATATTGACATAGCTCTGATCCAAGCCCACTCTCCAGCTAACACTCCCAAAACTCCTTTCTATGGATACGACTCCATATACACCAACAAACAACCAACCAATCACACACTACTAACACTAATAAAAAACAATATAATGTACCACAATACAACTACTGACACAATTAACTTAATAAACGATCCCATTCTGAACATACAATCTTTCAAAATCTTAGTCAACAACACCACACACACCATCAGATCTACACTTAATACGCATCTCCAGCCTGGTACCCTGCCACCTCACCTCAAACATAGAGAAGTTACAAAAAAACCAAAATACCGCTCTTCGAATCATCACAGGTTGCACTAGAACCACTCCAATTCAGCATTTACACGAAGAAACAAAAATACTCCCGATCCGTCCTCACCTTCACATGATAGGAACCCAATTCTACACAAACACCCTAGACATTTCACACCCCTGTCACTATACCCTACAAGACCACACAAGACACCGTCTAAAATTACCTCCATCATCACCTGCCCTATACTACAGTAACATATTCAGAACCATTCCACCTACTGCAAACAACACACCACTAATCAAACACATACACACCATCATAACACAAAATTATCTCAACACCCGCCAACCAAATCATCTTCTCAACGAACAACCCCCCCGACATAGCAAATACACAAAACACATTACCACGCAAAACCCAAATTACCCTATCCAGATTAAGGTCAGACCACCACCCTAACCTACAAGCATACAAACATAGATTCAATATACAAAACACACTATCCCCAATATGTCAAAGATGTATGCAAGAATCAGACACAACAGAACATCTCCTTCTGAGATGCCCCTCCCTTACCCAACACAGAATCCTCCATCACATCACCTCTCTGAGAGACCTTTGGATACGGCCGGCAGCCGTTGCGGATTTCCTAAAAGCAGGAGTAGAAGTAGAGTAGGAGACAAAACAGAAACATGAGGAATACTACAATAGACAGGGAATGACGAAGAAGTTGTCCCATCAACAACAGTCAAAATGAAATGATTAGTAAGAAAGGTAGACATAAGTTTGGAAAAAGAAGGAGGAGAGCTTGGAAACCATAGAGGCATGCCATAGATATGTCAAGCGCCACCAAACGAATCTCTCCATGGTTCCTAAGTGCAGAAGACCATAAACTGTGAGATAGGAAAGTATATCACCAGTAAACCTCTAACGTCGAAAGCCATACTGATGATCAGAAAGAAGGGAATGGGATTCCAGATGATCTAAGAAATGAGAGTTGAGAAGGGTTTCAAAGATCTTAGACAGAATACAAGTGAGAGCTATAGGGCGGTAGTTAGAAGGATCAGAGCGGTCACCTCAGAAGCACACTCCTTTACAGCTCTGAGAGGAATGCCATCAGGGACGCTTGCCTTCCTAACGTTCATAGATCTCAGAAGCCCATGTACTTGATCAAATGTAATCATAGGTAAAGGCATGGGGCATCTGAGAGGAAAAGAAGTAGGAGGAGGATTTCCAGAATCGTCCAGGGTTGAATTAAAGAAGAACAGGAGCCGGAGTTTAGCCTTTTCAGTTGGAGTGTTAGCAATAGAACCGTCAGAGCGAATTAGAGGAGGAAAGGATATATATATATATATATATATATATATATATATATATATATATATATATATATATATATATATATATATATATATATATATATATATATATATATATATATATATATATATATATATATATATATATATATATATATATATATATATATATATATGATATATATATAAATATTATTTTTTTTATTCGTGCTATCCAAATATCTAATCAAACATTAGGTAATAAATTAATAACTTTCAAAATTTTATACATCAGCATTTAATAATTGCGGATGCGGATGTCAAATACATCACTAATATATATATATATATATATATATATATATATATATATATATATATATATATATATATATATATATATATATATATATATATATATATATATATATATATATATATATATATATATATATATATATATATATATATATATATAATACCACTGGCTGTAAGAGAATAAAACATTCTGAGCTCTTAATGACCTGGACAATTTATTAGATAAAATGTTTAAATTTCTGAGTCCTAACCAATTCTTGAATACTCTTGACCTACGATTCTCTCCCAAATTTCTCTAGCAATAAATAGGTCACCACCACAACTTTTGGGACTATTCACAATTTTAATGCTTTCTTCAGCATTGCTGATAACAGGTTCATTTGATCAAAATCCTTTTCTTCAAAAAGGGTGACTTTCAGCAGAAATTTTGCGTAGGGTAAATTGTTCTAAAATCACTCTTGCTAAATTTAATTCAACTCAGAATGCTTACATGGACATTACTTAAAAAAAAAGCAGCCTAAGACTAAAGAAGTCGTTTTCCCTCTTTTAAAAAAAATTAGCACCTCATGGGTATTGTCCTAGTCAGAGAACTTTCCTCCTAGAACACCGGTTAAAGGATAAAAAGTCTTCAAACACTCGTTACTACCTTTATCCCACAGTAGCGTTTCAATTATACTGCCAAATATCCCTATTAACTTATATAAATCCGCCATTACTACTCATTCATTCTGATCGACCTATCGCTAATACTCATGCTGAAAACTCGAGCCTCTCCTCTTGATCTAATTCAGTCCTGAACTATGGTAATTTTTCTCTTCCTTCACCAACTTCTACTGTGATATATTACAAGGAAATATTTGACTTAAATTATCAGATATCTTTATATATTACATTTTTTTTTTTAAAGTTCACATCTCACGGGCATTGCCCTATTCGAGGAGAGGAACTTTTCTAGGTACTATATACCTAGGATCCCGAAGTGGGATCGAACCGGAGCCCTCAAGCAGGTGAGTTAATCACCCTACCGTTTGAGCCACTGGGTTTAAGAGATACTAAAATCTATGAACCTTTACCACCCTCTATGCTGTTGGCAAAACAATTGATTCTTTTATTCTTTCTTTCATCTTATTGCAGCTAGAATTTCTCTTCCATTTTAGCTTTCCAATGTGCATTAGGATTTCCGAGGTCAACTTTTAACTCTTTTCAAACTAAACTTTATGTTTGTCCTTCGCATCCTTATATTTGACATCTTATCACCAGTTTATTAAAACAAAAAATTGAAAAATGAAACAAAAAAAAAAAGTGGTATGTATAAAGACTTTTAATTACTTTTATAACCGTATGGTACATAAAACAAATACAAAACTGAGCTACAAAAAATTTAATAGCGTCACTTAACAGAAAATAAATCTTTTTACAATAAACAATATTTAGCAAGACCAATTAGAGACCTAGTTTTATTTCATTTTAACTATTTTCCATACCTTTTTTCCTTTTCTTTTTGAGGTTTGGAAAGAAAAAAAGAAACTCCTTTTAAGAACTTACTGAGATAGTTTAAGGGAACAAAATAGATCTTAACTTAAAACTATGATGATAATGAAATGAAGTCCATGAGTTATTTAGTGAATTATAACGATTAGATAATAATAATAATAATAATAATAATAATAATAATAATAATAATAATAATAATAATAATAATGGAAACGAATGATGACCTAGGCAAATTAAGTCCCTAAAACTCAATTACCATTTAGAATGCTTGAAGTTTTTGTTTATATATATATATATATATATATATATATATATATATATATATATATATATATATATATATATATATATATATATATATATATATATATATATATATATATATATATATATATATATATATATATATATATATATATATATCACTAAATTTATTATTTTGCTAAAGTCACGTAGATTCTGTATGAGCTTCCTCATTTACTGCTGAAGGATCGTCAGGATCATCAAGATTGTCATGATCTTCGACTACGTCAAGGGCAGAGTCAGCAGTACCAACAGTTGTCATTGACATTGTTGTTGTAGCTTCTGCTGTAGAAGACGAAGGAGATGACCGCTCTTTGTAAAGGTTATCTACTTTGATCCAGGTTGTACACATTGAACGAAACAACTGAAAACGGTAAAATTAAAAATTAAAAAAAAAAAAAATAAATAAATAAATAAATAAAATGACGAAAACTGCCAATCGCTTTACACCGAAATGATTTTTTTTTTGAAGGGGGTGACGGGAGGTGGGGTTCTTAAATTTATTTTAAAAAACTAAAATATCTTTTTATTTTTTAAGCGATTTTCCATTACATAAATTCAAATTTACACGACCTTTCTCCTGAGCCTGCGAATTATCAAAAATTCCTTAAAAAAAAAAAAAAAAAAAAAAAAAATCCAAATCTTATATCAACTTTGGTGGAAAGATGCTAAGTCGCCCACAATTAGCTACAATAATTCAACTGCTAAAATGGTTGGTGAGAGTCGGAGGAGAGAGCGAGAGAATTGATTAAAAGAAAAGCCCTAGACTCCGCCCTTACAATAAGATTGGAGTGTAAGGAACCATCTGAGAATATGACTTGCTACATATATGAATGAACAACACTTCAACACAAAGAAAGAGACGAAGTAAAGTTTGGAAAACCCCAAATAATTCCTAAATCTCACAGATGTCAGTTTAGACAGACACACTCCCAAATAAAATGATTTAAGTTGAAGCTGTACAAAACTTTTTTTTTTTTTTTAAAATTAATATGCAAGAAATAACAGATGCTAGTTGGCCCAAGGATACCAAATAGATTAAGCTATTTATTGCTGGGTAGGTGACAGGCTTGGGTCCTAGTACAGGCCTCTGTACTTAAGTACAAGTACTACAAAATTGTTCAAATACAAGTACAGGAAATACTAATTGTACTTAGGTAAAAGTACATTTCGTTTAAAGTTTCTTTTTTTTCCTATGAAACTCTTTATTTAACATGTAAAATAACACTACACTGATCCATTTCAAATTTCCGAATTATTGTAAACATAATAAATATATAAAGAATTTGAATTGAATAAGGTAAATAGCAGGGACGGCTCGTGACCTAGATGCAGGTTTGTGCAACCCCCATTATATACAACTAGCTAGTGTACAAATGTTACTTTTTATTAATGATGAAATATTTAAATTGAATCTTATAACACTCCAAAGAAGCGTTATTTAATGTAAAAAATAAAAAAAAATAAAAAAAATACATACATACAATTTGTTAGTTATTCAAAACCAATAAAATGTTGGCAAATATTTTTGTATCTTTAATGTAAATGGACGAGAGAAGTGTATATGCACTTTTGTTTGCAATCAAAATGCAAACATATTTAAGCTTACGAACGTTTGTGATGAAATTTTAAGAAAAGTATATTTATATATATACCTTTTTTTTTTTTTTTTTTACCTTCTCACCCCCTGACCACCCCATGTTGAGGCGGCCACACTTCGCTAATGAAGCTTCCTGCCGCAGTCGGTCTCGTCCAGAGATCCTTCAAAGAAGTGATGCCCCAGAAGAGTTTGGGGCGAGAGTTGGAAGGACAGCGTAATAGAAAGTGTTTCACGGTCTCCGGGGCCAATCCGCATCTAGTACAGGTGGGAGATGCTGCCTGGTTTATTTTGAATTCGTGTTTGTAATGTTGTAGGTTTGGGTGGTGCCCGCATCTCAATCTTGCAAGTGAGGTTTGTAAGTGTCTTGGGAGGTTGTTGAAGTCGGGGTTTATTTCGGGGGGGGGGGTCTGTTAAGGATGTTGTTTGGAGGTCTGTTGATCATGTATGAATGTGTTAGTTGAGTGTGTATATGTTTGGTTGTTGTGGTATTGGGGGGAGGAGGGGGGATGTGATTTAGGATCTGTTTGTAAAAGGCGCCGGTGGACGATGGAGGCTGTGTTAGTCTTTGTGGGGTAGGTTGGAGGAGAGTATTGTGACATGGGTGTGTGGGTAGGCGTGTTTTTTGCGTAAAATTGGGTGCCTATCATTTCGAGGTGATTCCTTATGGGTAGTATCTTGGTTTCGTTGTGTAGGTGTTGTTGAGGGGTTGTGCGTGTGCAGCCGGTGATGGTGCGAAGGGCTTTATTTTGCGTTATTTGGAGTGTCGTTAAGTTTTGGTTGGAGAGCAGAGGGTGCCAGACAGGGGAGGCGTAGTTAATGGTGGGGCGTATAAATTGTTTGTAGATTGCAATTGAGGTTTGTATATTGTTGTGTATGTCTGTGTTGGCAACTGTTTTGAGGATGTTGAGTTTTCTGTTTGCGGCTGAGGTGGTATTTTGAATGTGCTTGGAGAACGTGAGGCGAGTGTCAAATGTTAGGCCAAGGATCTTTATATATATATATATATATATATATATATATATATATATATATATATATATATATATATATATATATATATATATATATATATATATATATATATATATATATATATATATATATATATATATATAATATAAATATATATTATATATATATATATATATATATATATATATATATATATATATATATATATATATATATATATATATATATATATATATATATATATATATATATATATATATATATATATATATATAATATATATAATATATATATATATATATATATATATATATATATAGGATCTTGTTCCCTTCATTCCCACATTTTACTTTTTATGACAAATGATAGGAATCGAACAACAAATTTGGCTTCAACTTAAACTAAAAATTGGAAATAATTATACAAAATTAATCCATTAAAATTATTGTGAAGTCCAAAAAAGTTACAAATGTAAATAAAACTTCTTTTGAGCCTTTAAAAAAAATACATCCTTTTTATAAATAAATAAATATTTTTTTTTTTTTTTTTTTTATAAATTATAATTTTAATTTTAATTTATTTTATTATAATTATCATTATTATTATTATTATTATTATTATTATTATTATTATTATTATTATTATCATTATTATTATTCTTTTTATTATTAATTATTATTATTATTATTATTATTATTATTAA
Organism: Armadillidium nasatum; assembly: GCA_009176605.1. Classification (NCBI taxonomy): domain Eukaryota; kingdom Metazoa; phylum Arthropoda; class Malacostraca; order Isopoda; family Armadillidiidae; genus Armadillidium; species Armadillidium nasatum. Next base: position 90,337 of record SEYY01000201.1, read on the forward strand.
AACCTAACATAACCTAAGTTAACCTAACCTAACTTTAACCTAACCTAACCTTAACCTAACCTAACAAAACCGAGCTCAACTTAACCTAACCTAACTTAACTTTAACCTAACTTAACCTAACCTAGCCTAACCTACACCAAGCTTAATCTAACGTAACGCAACTTAGTCTGATCAAACTATGTAATGTAACATAACTTTTTAAAAAAAATTACTTTTTATACACGCAATAAAACCACACTTTAACTTTGCTTCCAAGAGCTAGATATCTAAATTATTATTATTATTATTATTATATATATATATATATATAGACAGTAAAACACCCCACAGGAAATAAAAACAAAAATTAAAATAATAATAAACTAGAGCCTGAAAGAGGAAGGGTGGCTATCCCTTCGAAAGCTTGCTCCAATTTTAATTTTTGTTTTTATTTCCTGTGGGGTGTTTTACTGTCTAAAATTTTACACGGTTATAGTGTTTTATATATATATATATATAATATATATATATATATATATATATATATATATATATATATATATATATATATATATAATTATATATATTATATTTATTATTTTATTTTTATTTATTATAATATATTATATATATATATATATATATATATATATATATATATATATATATATATATATATATATATATATATATATATATATATATATATATATATATATATATATATATATATATATATATATATATATATATATATTATATATATTATATAAAATAAAAATTTAAATAATAACTTGTCCGAATCCATAAATTCCTTTTATTAAAATTAAATGTAGGAATGAAGGGAACTTAACCTATATATATATTATATATATATATATATATATATATATATATATATATATATATAATATATATATATATATATATATATATATATATATATATATATATATATATATATATATATATATATATATATATATATATATATATATATATATATATATATATATATAATATATATATATATATTAAATTTTTTGTGCTTCACAGTTTTAAAATAAATTTTTAGTATTATTATTATTATAATATAATTCTAAGTTCTATTTTCTCTTCCAATTTTCTAAAGATTTTTTGTTTTTCTATTTGCTGACCGATTTCGTCCGTCAATTCGGTTAGTCATTATCGTGTGCCAGTTTATTTACCCGATTCCGACTGTACGACGACATTTATTGCTTCCGCGACTGACAGATAGGATATACCAACGTTTTTCTTCAATAGAACTGGAATTATTATAAAGATAACCAGTCTCTTCCATCTTTTAAGATTCCTTAACAACAAATTTAATAATGAAATCCTCCAAATTTCTTTCAAGAAGACTGCTGATGCCCTTTAGGATAGTCACCGTCTTGTGCCGGTTTACTTATCCGAGTCTGAATGTACGGCAAACATTTACTAGTTCCGCGACTGATGAGACATACCAGCGATTGCCCCCATTATTTTAAATTCGGAACTTCTCATGTGAAGCTCAAAAACTAATTTCTACTTTCTGGATAATTTTTCAAAATTTATAATCGTAATTAACTTTTGACTTAACATTTTAAAATAAATCACTCATCTTCTAAAATCCAAGATTTGATGATGTCCGAACTTGGCTGGCGAAACCGGTCAGCAAATAGAAGAAGAAAAAAATCTTTTGAAAACTGGATCCAATTTATAATATAAACAAGTTTTCATTGTACAAAGGTTCTTCAATGTTTTTGGGTACCATATATATATATATATATATATATATAATATATATATATATATATATATATATATATATATATATATATATATATATATATATAATTAAGGTCTGCTAACTCTCTCGCAGATCAGATACATTAAACATCAGAGTTTAAAGTTTGCTACAGGGGAATCGAACCCAGGCCCTATAGCACAAAAGCATAGAGTTTTACCACTATATATATCCAGTGGTCAAAGGATGGAGGCCTACCAAATTCCGCCAGAGTGGGAAAAAAATCTATCCTGATCGATGGTGAACGACATGTCCAGATACACGGCGCTTGAAAATATGCAAGTCAAAGGAAGTTGGGAAAATAGATAAAGGGAGTGTGTTCCAGACTTTACAAGTAGAGTATATGTAAGAGTGAGCATAGCGGCTAAGTCTGGGGTC
>SEYY01000201.1:101543-104043 GCA_009176605.1 Armadillidium nasatum
TGCGGCAGGAAGCTTCATTAGCGAAGTGTGGCCGCCTCAACATGGGGTGGTCAGGGGGTGAGAAGGTAAAAAAAAAAAAAAAAAAAGGTATAATATATATATATATATATATATATATAATATATATATATATATATATATATATATATATATATATATATATATATATATATAATATATATATATATATATTATATATATATTCAAAATATCTTAATAATATAAGATATAATATATATATTATATATATATATATATATATATATATATATATATATATATTATATATATATATATATATATATATATATATATATATATATATTGGCTATATTGTAATTTAGAAATTAATGTGAATTTAAAGGAATATCCAGCAATTTTATCTGGATATCCCGTATCCACGTTTTTAAAATTTCTGGATATCAGGTATCTGGCGAATTTGCTACCAGTTCATCCCTATTATTGAGTAATGTTACTGTTAAGGTATTTGATATATCAGATAACTTGATTATTTTCATAAGGGATAAACAAAAACTATAACCATAGGTAAACTTTTTTTTGTGCATGTGTGTATGTGCGCGCGCGCGCGTTCTTGGGATGTAATGATGTTGGTAATTTTAAATTTGTTTATTAAGACTGACAAAAATGTAGTACGTATTTACAGGAAAAAATTGGGAAATAACTAGGTATTTATTTCATTTTGAGTGGTATTAATATTTATCTCAATAATAATAATAATAATAACTTACGGCTTGTCAATGATCTCTGCGGGTTCACTATCTTTTCCATCTAGTCCTTTGAAGCCAATTAATTCCACAACTGTATCGTAACGGGATTGGAAAACAAATTTTACTTTAACTGGAACATAAAGAGCTTTGGCCTGTGCAGTCCAACCAGAGTATGTCGAGATATTTCTATACAGTTTTTTTCCATCCTTCTCAAAAGCTTGAAATTTCTGTAGTAATGATTTTCCGTCGATTCTCCAAATAGGGGGATTTTCCATCATGTCTGTATCTTTCTTGGCCATAACAAAATCACCACTCTAAAAAGAATAAAAATAATAATGGTAATGTTTTTGTTACTTGAATCCGCATTCAATTAAGGAAACTGAAAAAAAAAGTTATATTTATCATAGATGCATTTCTCAGCGGCTATCACCACTGTCAAATAAACCCCATTTCTTTCACACAAAAGCCAAACCTTCATATTTTCATATATTTTACTTACTCAAGATTATTTTAAATTTTTAAGATCATGCTTTGCAATTTCAGTATTTTAATGTCTTTTAAAAAAAAAAAAAAAAAAAAAAAAAAAAAAAAAAAAAAAAATCCAACATGGAAAATTACATGGTTTTAATTAATAGTGTACCAGAATTTGTAATTTTTTTTTCCCGGTTCCGGGCTGAACAAGAATGATTTTATTTTACATAAACCATAACATATATATATATATATATATATATATATATATATATATATATATATATATACTATATATATATATATATATAATATATATATATATATATATATATATATATATATATATATAATATATATATATATATATATATATATATATATGGGTCATTCCAAGTCACTTCAACCAAAATTTGGCAATTTTTTTTCCGTGACCCCTTTCGATTTTATAAAAATGGCACACTAACAGATCTTGTTGAGAAAATATGAATGGCGTTTATTGCAGGTCTCTAGCTCATACGGTTCAGAAAATATGACCTTTGAAACTTTGGTCAAAAATGTCAATTTTCAGAGAGTAGTCGAGGTCAAAATACAATATCTCGGCTTCTATGGCACTTAGAAGCATCGTGTAAAGACCATTTAAAAGATCTTGAATAGCGGTACAACATTTATTTAGATGATTTTGACCTCGGAGGTCAAATAAAAAATTTGACCTATTGGTGACCTTGACCTTGAAAAAAAACCTCATCTTCGATTTTTTTCAAACTTTGCTGAATTATTGTTATATATGTATATTTTTAATTTTTTTAATGAATTATTTTTGGTTTTGGCTTGGTTTAGAAAATATAAGCAATTTAATAAGTACAAATATCACATTTTTCACTTTTTTTGCGATTTTTATCTCATTCAATGTATAGTTCCAACATTTCCATTTCTCTTTCTCTCTATATATATATTATATATATATATATATATATAATATATATATATATATATATTATATATTATATATATATAATATATATATATATATATATATATATATATATAATATATATATATATATTGTAAGGGCTGGCTGCTGCCGAGTATATTTTTCTCGTATTCTCTGAGGAATATAGTCTTACCTGCTTGTTGCTTTGCTGTTATGCTGTTTGATTTTGACTGTGCTTGGGATCCACAATATTAATGTGCATGTGCCATGTCCTAGACTGGAGAGCGTGAAGGATGATTGATGTTAACATGTTTATTGGTTTAGATACGTTAATATTTTTATTATTATTATTATTTATTGAGTGCAC
>SEYY01000201.1:109043-134043 GCA_009176605.1 Armadillidium nasatum
TGGTGGTGCCAAACCACTTTTTATAATGAGCTGAAAGTTGGACTATTTATTCAAAATTATATGGGCTACAAAAGCCTCTAATAGACTTTTGTTTCCAGAGTTATAGAAAAAATGTTATAAGCCAAAAACTGACCAACTATAGAAAAAAAAATTTTTGAACTAAAAAAATCCACCTTTTCAGACAAAATCTTTTTTTTAAAAAATACAACTATAACATTTCCTATTTTTGGTGTGTATAGAGGAGGGGTGGGGCTACAAATTCCTCTATGTACTTTATTCGATGAGATTCGTTGGTTTTGAGATATAGCCTTCAAAAAGGTCCATTTTTGGCCAAATTTCAAAAATTCCCAAAGTTTGAGGGGCTATATCTCGCTTCAAACAAAGGGCATTTAAAAATGCACTAAATAAAAATTGTTGCCCTGTTCCTTTAGCTATTTCGAGCCTATCCTGAAACATTGTAAAGTAATCAAATACTGCAGAAGCTGATCTTTTAGCCATATTGACTGAAAGTATAAACAAAATAATAATTTTTAAATAATGCTAAAATGATACAAGTTTGATACATAGCAATAAAATAACAATGATATGTATAAATACAGGTTAAATTGATAATTTTATATCTTACATTTTTTCAAACTTTACCTTTGGGTCTTATAGGTAAACCTGTTGAATCACTATTATGAATTAGAATATTTTTTTTTTAATTTTTGTACTTTTTTTAAACTTTAACTATACAAAACTGTAATTTTCTGATTTTTTTTTTTAGAAAAAATGCATGTAATCATTAATTTAAGTGAATGTTGGCTATTCTACTCCTTCCTTACAATTAAATAAACCTTATATCTAATTTTCTTAACCTAAAATTTCAGTGCTTTTGACCTCTTTACAAATTTTAGGAAACCCCGGCCCCGGCCAAATTCCAGCCCCGGTCGGTTCCTACAGGAAAGCTATAAACTTTCAGAGTGAAAGGTTGAGAACAAATCCCCCAAACTTTACCCTCCCATAATTTGAGAAGTATTGGTCATAGAAACTAGAATTTCAGGAAATGTGTTTGGAACATGTAATAGCCCTATATGCAAATTTTCATCAAAATTTGAGACAGTGGTTAAATTTTTCATTTTTTTGTCATTTCTCCTTGAATGTCCCTATTGAATTTTTCTCTTAGCCGATATATATATATATATATATATATATATATATATATATATATATATATATATATATATATATATATATATATATATATATATATATATATATATATATATATATATATATTATATATATAAAGGTTATCTTAATAATTAAGTTATATGGCTTTCAAAATTAGTAGTGAAGCAAGCCCCCCCCTCCCCCTCTCACACTTTGGTACTCATAAATCAAAAACTAAGTCCTATGGATTTTTTTTACTAACAAGTGAATTTAGAGCACAAGATAACTCTATACACCAAATTTTATCCTAACCCGAATCAGAGTGGTGTAACCCCTGCAATATGTTTTATAACAACCCTTCAAAATATGTCTACTAATTTCAAAGTCCTGTGATCTTCAGATAAGTTTAAAAGCTGAAAATATTAAAACCATAAACCAGACATTAACATCAATTCCAATGTCGTCTCAAACTTAAGATCACTTGAAATATTTTATCATAATTATTTTACTGTAATTTATGTATACCAATTCATCACTGTTATCTTATACTTTAAAGATATCCAAAGTTTAATGATTAAGCACATATATATATATATATATATATATATATATATATATATATATATATATATATATATATATATATATATATATATATATATATATATATATATATATATATATATATATATATATATATATATATATATAATATTGCATTTTATTTTGTAATTTATACTTGAGAATTATGTTTAAAAATATGAACATAAGTAAGTTTTGGATCTGGGGAAGGAAATGCATACTATTTAATAATAATAATAATAATAATAATAATAATAATAATAGTAAAAAAGACTGGATACCTTAAACTGAGACTCAATTAATTTAAGTTGCTCCTCTGTTAAATTAGGTCCTTCAGGTAATCTTATAGCTTGGTTTTGACGTGTTCGTGTCGTTGCATAATTATATGCGGAGCTTAACTTGCCAGCTGTTTTTTGTGAATCATCTGTCTGTAAGAAAAAGGTTAAACTTTTACATTTTATAATATGACATGCTGATGGTCAAACTATTGTTAAATTCCAATACTTTAATTACAGTGTTAAGTAATACAATATTACGCACACTTGAGACTGTATTATCCGATATTTCTTCCGACTGTTTATCAGAAGGAGACTGATACACAGGCGGCCTTCCTCTTCTTTTTTGATTTAAAGAGTCATTTAAATCAGCTGCTCTGAGTGCTGAGTTTGAATCTTCATCCGTGCTATCTACAGACTGTCGCATTCGACCTGGTTTATTTGAAGATAAATTTTATAATAAACTGCAATACAATTATTACAACATTCAATCATATATATACAAATCTCCCTCTGGAGTAAAAAGTTACTTTACCTTTTGTCTTAGCTTTGTTAGCCTTGGATCTTCTTCCTTTGAGGTCAAATTCGGGACTAATTGAATGCGCCTGTAAATAAAAGAAAAATAAATGTTACTAATGTTAATTATAAGCTAATGGGAATTAGTAACTAATGTAACTAATATACCCTTTTACATGTTTTTAATATTGCATTATGAAAGTAAATTCTAAAAAAAAAAATAAAAAAAAAAAAAAAAATTTAACAAAACTACATAAAATGAGACATTCATTTATTTTCAAATGATGATGTACTAGCTGTTGCTCTCTAAACTTCTTTCTTCCATTCTCCTTTCAAACTTTACTAACTTAAATATTAATAGTAGGTTGTGCTGTAACTTCTTCCTTTCCTATCCTATTACTTACTTTTAAAAAATACATTCTCCTTCACTGTGATAGTGATGTACATACCATCAATGTTAAAATAATGCCTAGCGCTGCTATTCAGCTGTTCATTAATTAAAATTTCAAAATCTGCTACATATCTAAATGCTTCCTTTGCAAAAAAAATCTTATTTTGTTCTTATCTATAGCAAATTATCGCAGCTAAGGTATTCACTAACCAGCAATCAATGAAAAAGGTATACATTAAAATGCTCTAAATCAAAGTTGGTAATACATTGTATTATATCTACTTCAAAAATTTCTCAAAAATTAAATGAATAGTAAAAATAAAAGCAAATTTTTAATTTCAAAAATATTTTTGTTTTGTTTTTAACATTGAACCTGTTCCTTAAGTTTATATCTATTATATTTTTTATATATTTTTCAAGAATATGTTACACAATAATTTCCATACTCATACATTACAAATAACTTCATATTTAAAGAAATACGAAAATATTACTGCAAGCAAGTTTATAAAGAATTTCAAGAAATATAAATTTTAATACTAAATTCATTTCAAATATTAAAAGTCTATAATTTTTATACATTTCCTGTATATGTATACCATTATTTGTTAGATACATAAAAAATTCAAACTATTTTTCAAGCTAATAAATTAATTATGTTGTATGAAACTAAAATATTCAATTCTGTCTGGTAAGAAATTGGATCTTGAAAATGCTTCAACTGAAGATTTTGAAGGAAGGAAGGAGAGAGAGAGAGAAAAAAAAAAAGACATCTGGCCAAAACTAATGATGGATCTTGTTATATTACTACTATTATTATATTTAATTTTAGTATTTTGCATTACTTGCAAAAAGAAAAACTATTTACAATAATTTATCAAAATTTTTCTACAATGGAATTTGCAAGAACTTGGACTAAAAAACCTATGTTAATTTTGGACTCAGATTCGACCCCAAATATCTGAACTGTACACCACTATCATATATTCTTTTCTTACTTCTGAAACTGAAAATACAGGTACTATCTTGCCTTAAAAATTACCTCAAACTAATCTCAAGCTACTTAAGCAAATTTGGATAGAAATTTTTTTCCAGCAAATTAATATTACAAACAAGACACTAACAATGGATAATTTTTACCTTCTTTTTAGAGGGATCAAAATCAGGATCATCATCAGAATCTGATAAATCATAGTCTGGATCAGACTCTCTTCCTTCATCTATTTCATTGTAAGCTTCATCATCAATATAACGCTTAGCACTTCTTGTAGCAGCTCTTCTGGGAGTTTCTCTCTGGGGAACTGGAGCTATATATATATATATATATATATATATATATATATATATATATATATATATATTATATATATATATATATATATATATATATATATATATATATATATATATATATATATATATATATATATATATATATATATATATATATATATATATATATATATATATATATATATATATATATATATATATATATATATATATATATATATATATATATATATATATATATATATGCCTTTTAGTACTGCCATAAATAATAATTTAAAATTGGGAAATATAACTAATGAAGGTGGTAAAACCAACCAACCAACCAATTAATTAAACCATACAATAAGAGCCAAGTGATGTTCTCAGTCAGGTTAGATTTTTTGTTGGAGTCAAGCCTGAGTCTAGAGTACAAATCCAACATATCCAAGTTTAATAAAACAAATTATTGTGTCAGATAAATGTTTTACATACATATTTAAAACTTTAAATCAAAGGGTAATATGAGTTTTTGTGGTATATTTTAAAATAATGCTCAACTGAAAAAAATTAGTGACAAATAATCTGCAATGTAGTACTTTAGAAATAAAGTTTTTCCACTGAATCCTTATGACTAGATTAAATTTCTACAAACTCTATTGAAAGAGTATGCAGAGTTCCTCATTATAACACTATCTGCACTTTTTTTTTTTTTTTTTTTAAATGAAATACAATCTTTTTATTATTGAAATTTTGGCAATATTTTCTTTTCTTAGGCTTTTGGCTCCTCTTATTTTTTATCTAAATCTTTTAGGTCTCTTTTTGAACAATTCATGTAGCTTTATATTTACTTGAAAATGATTAGAAACATCTAGATAACATCCAATTATATTTTCCTCACAAGATCTCTAAATAACTATGCATGGGAAGGAAGTCCAAATGCCCATTTACAAATAATTCTTGCATTATACCTTGACAAATAGTTCACTTGAAATATAAATGTTAAACATATTAAAGGTAAGGCAGAGAACCCATGGTATTCTTTACATTTTTGGGAAATAAGCAGAGAGAAGAGTTCTATCACAACTATATATATATATATATATATATATATATATATATATATATATATATATATATATATATATATATATATATATATATATATATATATATATATATATATATATATATATATATATATAGGTATATAGTTTAAGAAGAAAAGAAGAAGAGAGCAGAAGAAGACGTATGTGGTGATAGGTTGATCGAAAGCAGAGAGACTTGGTTTAGGGTTTGGAAGGAGTTAGAAGGAGAAGGGAGTTTATCTATTATAACTCGTTTTATATAAAGGTTTTTTCTTTTTCAGGTTTACAGGTTATATAAGGTTAAAGGAGTTATTTAGGGAAGGGTCATAGGATTCTCCCTTTGTATTAATTTTTATAAGTTGATAACGTTAAGCTTAAGATTATTTAATTATAAGTTATAGAGTGGAAACTCTAACAACAAAAGGAATAGTTTTTTTTGTTTTGAAACTACAACTAATCACAGACAGATTAGATATCAGAGGGGTCTTTTTCACGTTGGGGTATCTGGGTTGCTATAATTTCTGAGCGCTCGGTGTTGTAGTTGTCCTGGGGGCCGTAGGGTGGATTAGGCTAATATCTGGTATCTGATTTGGTCTCAAGGAAGGAATATCAGTACCAGAGAAGAAACCATCAAGGTAAGATTTTGGCTGTAACCTAGGCTAGTTTTTATCAGTGGTAGCAGAGCGTAGTTCGGCAACGGCATCAGCATGTCGACGACGAAAGGTCAGAAGGAGGAAGAGCAACGTCATAAGGAGACTCAAGAGAGAAAGGCGGTAACAAGAGGTAAAAGAGTGTGCCCTACATTTGACGGCGGTATAGAGGGAGAAGACTACGACATGTGGAGAAAAAGAGTAATGCTGTGGTTTAAGCTGGAAGGTAAATATTTGGAGTGTCCAGGAGGTGAGATTATGCTTAGCTTAGGAGAAAAAGCATTTCAAAGCGTTTACAACGTCGAACTGGAGGGTTTGGAGAGACAGGCAGGGATGGAAAAGGTATTGGAGGTGTTGGATAAGAGATTTGGAAAAGAGAAGAATAGAGATAGGTATGACAAGATTCTGGAATTTTTCAAGATAAGAAGGAAAATAAATGAGTCAATAAGAGATTATGTGGCAAGGTATGAGATGATTGAAAATAATTGTAAAAAAGCAGGAAAGGTGGACCTAGGGGAAGATATGAGGTGTGTTCATTTGTTAGAAGGTGCTAACATAGGGGAAAACCAAAGACAGATGGTGTTGGCTTATTGCGGAAAAGGTGATTGGTTGTTCGAGGAATTTAAAACTGGGTTGATTAACATCTGTGAAGGAATAGGGAAGAAAGAGACCAAGGAATGGCTGGTAAAGGTCAGGACGTCAGTATTGGTAAGAATGAAGGAAAGGAGAACGAAAGATTAAACCCAAAGAACAGATACGGGCAAACCATGAGGTGCATCTTATGTCGATCGGAATATCATTTCGCTGCAGCATGTCCCATGAAAGGTAAATGGAAAAGACAGGAAGAAGTGGTTGGTGACAGAAATCAGAGAAGTGATCAGACAGGACAAGGAGGACCAAAAGGAATTATTGTAGGTGGATTTGGAAGAGGTAGAGGAAAATTCTTTGATAACGTAAAACAGCAGGTAGGTAAAATGAGAGACAATGGAGATAAGAGTCCAAGAGCATTCATGGGAGAAAGAGACGGAAAAGAAGAATTGAATGAGTACGGTAACATTTGGCCGATTGTAGACACTGGTTGTAGTGCCAATGTAATAGGGGAGAAGTGACTAGGCTATGTATTGGGAAGTATGTGCTGGAGAGAAAGAGAGGAGGTTAAAAACACAATGGAAGTTATAGAAGGGAATTATGTTTTTGGGGAATCTAAATATAAAGCGTTTAAAAGATTAAGAATACCATGTTCATTATATAGTTGGGAGTTTTACTTGATAACAGATGTGGTACAAGGGGACATACCATGGTTACTAGGTAGGGAATCTTTAAGGAAAATGGGAGCAAGTATTAATTTAAATAATTATGAAATGACAATAGGGGCTTTTGGGAACGTCAGAGTTCCGTTAAGAGTAGATGAAAGAGGTCATTTAAGGATTAGTTTAAGAAAAGGTATAAAGAAAGAATATGGTGGGAGGGTAATGTGAAAGGTAGTTTTAGAAGATAAGCAGGAAAGGAAAAAGATATTAACGAGACTACACGTACAATTCGGACATCCAAGTAAAGAAAGGTTGGGGGACCTGATTAAGGATGCGTACAGAGAGGAAATGGAAGAAGATATGTTGAGGGATATTAAGAAAGATATAAATGAGTTGAGCGATAATTGCGAGATATGTATAAGGTATAAAAAGACACCCAGTAGACCCACAGTAGGGTTATCATTGGCAAAAAGGTTTAATGAAACTATATCCATGGATTTAGGGGAGCTGGAAGGAAGTAAATTTCTCGTTATGTTAGATCTAGGAACAGGATATTGTCAAGGCAAGCTGGGTAAAGAGTAAGGAACCTAAGGAAATAGTAGGAAAGATCTTGGAAAGATGGATAAGTATATTTGGTGCTCCAGAAAGGATTCTGAGTGACAATGGCCTGGAGTTTCAAAACGAAGAGATGAAATTGATGTGTGAAATGTTCAGTATAAGGCAACTAGTGACAGCAGCTGAGAGCCCTTGGAGTAATGGAAGATGTGAAAAGATGGTAGGGTTGTTGAAAGATTCTATGAGAAAAATGAGAGAGGAGGGGTGCCACAAAGAATATTGCTTGCTTTGGTCAGTAGGAGCAAAAAATTGGTTGATGGATAAAGGAGGATACACCCCAAACCAGTTGGTGTTTGGTAAGAATGGCAAGCTACCGAATAATACTGATGAGGAAGAAAGAAGTGTGGGGGTAATAGGTAAAGAGAGTGAACAGCTAAAAGAAACAATAGAAGGAATACAAAAGGCAAGGGAGGCTCATATAAAGCAGGAGGCAGAAGGATAGAGTGAAAAGAGCTATGAGAGGACAAATAAGAGAACATAAGCTTGAATTAGCAGAACCTGGGGAAGAGGTTTATTATAAAAGAGAAATAGATAATAATTGGAGAGGCCCTGCAAAAGTTATAGGAAGAGATGGGAAGGTTGTAATAGTAAAACATGGTGGTACTTTAAGAGAAATTGCAAGAGTGCACATTACTAGGTTAGCTGGTTGTGGTCAAAAAGAGGTAGATGAGGAGACAGAAAAGATGGATAAAGATGATGGGGATGAAGAAGAAGATAAGAAAACAGTAGATAAGAGTATTTCTTATAACAACGAAAATGAGGAAGAGGATGGTTATGAAGTGGAATACGATAGAATTCAGGAAGAAGAGGAAAAAGAGAGAGATCATGATGAAGAGGATGTAATAGAGGAGGAACCAGAGGAACAAGAGGAGAGGGATGTAGTAACAATTAAGATAGGCAAGAGATATAAAGCAACAAAGAGGAAAACGGGGAGAAAGTGAAGGTAAAGATACTCAGTAGAGCAGGAAAAGCAAAGAGCAAAAAGTGGAGTGACAGTTATAATGTACAGAATGTTGAAAATGGAGAAGAAAGTTGGATTGATTTTAGAGATATGACAGATGTGGAAGAGATCAGTGATCAAGAGGAGGTATGGCTAGGTAATAGTTTGGAAAGTGAAAGGGTTTTGAGGGCGAAATTGCTTGAAATAGAGAACTGGGAAGAAAATGATGTTTTTAAAAGAGTCAAGGATAAAGGTCAAAAGAGAATTTCTTTAAGGTGGGTTATGACAGAGAAAATTAAAGATGGAGAAGCAGTGTGTAAAGCTAGATTGGTTGCTAGGGGTTTTGAGGAGGAAGGAGAGGAGCTGGTAACTGAATCTCCAACGTGTTCAGGAGAAGTACTGAGGATGTGCCTAACACTGATGAAAATGAAAGGATGGAAATGCAACTCAATCGATATTAAAACAGCTTATTTGCAGGGAGATAGGATCAAAAGAAAAGTTTGGGTTACCCCGCCGAAAGAAGCTAAGGAGACAGGGTTATGGGAGTTAAAGAAAACAGTATACGGCCTTAAAGGATGCAGCTAGGGTATGGTTTGATAAAGTAGTTAAGATTATATCTGAGTTGGGGGGTGTAAAGAGTAAGTTGGAACCAGCATTATTTTTTTGGAAAAAAGAAGGAAACTTGATAGGAATAATGTGTACTCATGTAGATGACTTTTGTTTTGGAGGCAACAAGGAATTCTTTGAAAACATAATCCGGGGTATTCAAAAACAGATTAAAGATAGGGACTGAGGAAGTGTCAGAATTTAAATACATAGGTATAAAGATAGAGGAAAGTGAAGGAGGTGTGTGGCTGGAACAAAATAAGTATATAGATGACATAATTATACCCGATAGTAAAGAGTTCTTTGGGAATAGAGAAATGGAAGGTAGAGAGCTTACTTTATATCGATCATTAGTAGGACAAATGAATTGGATCAGCTGTCAAACAAGACCAGATTTATCATATTATGTAAGTGAAAGAAGTAGGTATTTCCGGGGTGGAAAAGTGGAGGAAATCAGAAAAGTTATAAACATATTAAAAAGGGCAAAACAAATGAGAGTAGGCATCTGGTTAGCAAAATTGAGGGACAGGGACAAGGTGGAAATAGAAGTTTTTACGGATGCCTCTTTTGGAAATAGCATAGATGACAGTCCTCAGATAGGATATATAGTAGCGGTGAGGGATAATGAAGGAAATAGGTGCCCCATTGTGTGGAAATCAAAATGCGTAAGAAGAGTGGCAAGATCAACAATTGAGGCTGAAGCTATAGGGATTGATAGAAGGAATTGAGGCAGGTATATTTTTGAGCGAATGCTGGTTGGAAATAATGGGAGGCTCTAGGTTAAAAGTTAAAGTTTATACAGATAGTAAAACCCTAAAGAATGCGATATATTCGGAAACAAAGGTATTAAGTAAAAATCTTAGGATAGACATAGCTTGGATAAAATGGGTCTTGGAGTTGAAAAAGATACAAGAGGTAGAATGGGTAAATACTAAATGTCAAATAGCAGATGTGTTTACCAAAGGTAGAGTAGATGGTAATTTAATCAAAGAGTATGTAGAGGGGAAAAGGGGGAGAGAGAGAAAGGTATAAGATTGTATATTTTATAGGTTTAAGAAGAAGAAGAAGAAGAAGAGCAGAAGAAGACGTATGTGGTGATAGGTTGATCGAAAGCAGAGAGACTTGGTTTAGGGTTTGGAAGGAGTTAGAAGGAGAAGGGAGTTTATCTATTATAACTCGTTTTATATAAAGGTTTTTCTTTTTCAGGTTTACAGGTTATATAAGGATAAAGGAGTTATTTAGGAAAGGGTCATAGGATTCTCCCTTTGTATTAATTTTTATAAGTTGATAACGTTAAGCTTAAGATTATTTAATTATAAGTTATTATAAGTTATAGAGTGGAAACTCTAACTACAAAAGGAATAGTTTTTTGTTTGTTTTGAAACTACAACTAATCACAGACAGATTAGATATCAGAGGGGTCTTTTTCACGTTGGGGTATCTGGGTTGCTATAATTTCTGAGCGCTCGGTGTTGTAGTTGTCCTGGGGGCCGTAGGGTGGATTAGGCTAATATCTGGTATCTGATTTGGTCTCAAGGAAGGAATATCAGTACCAGAGAAGAAACCATCAAGGTAAGATTTTGGCTGTAACCTAGGCTAGTTTTTATCATATATATATATATATATATATATATATATATATATATATATATATATATATATATATATATATATATATATATATATATATATATATATAATATATATATTATATATCAGGCTTAAGTCCAAGTATGGGACACAGTACTTAAAATACATCAGATCTAATAAAGTACAAGTACATGACAAATGGATTGTACTGGAAGAAACATTTGATATTTTTTTTTAATATATAAAACTAGTCTAACATGTAAAATTATACTATATAAACCCATTCATAAAGTCTGAATTACTGTAAACAATATATTAAATATACAAGAATTTAATTAAATAGTAAATAAAAGTATTTTAAAATAATTAGGCTTTTATTAATTCTATAAGCCTTTTGTAATTCTTTATTCTCAAGTATTAAAATTAAAAGCATAATTGTATAATAAATACTGTTGTATTTCAAACATTTAAGGGTTTCAAAATTTTATCATTCACCTAACAGTCAGTGTGAATGACTTTTCTTGTGAAGGTGAAGATTCTTTTCACAGGAGCAGAAGATACTGGAATAGTCAATATACTTCTTTGACCACTTTGCAAGTGTTGGAAACGTCTTAATGATTTTTCAAATATTTCTGCACATCCCTTTCTTCATAAATGCAAAGTTTACTAAAATATTTTTGTATTACAATAATAACATGCTCCTGCATATTGTGTACATCTGTTGAGTTCTAAGTTGAGGAAGCCATAAAGCTGAACAATTCTCTCTTTGGTGGAGGATTTCCTGAACTTACTTCCTAGTAAATCCTCTGATAAAAAAAATTGATATTAGCTTTTGAAGCTTTGAAAATAAACTGTGCTGTCCCTGATATGGAAGCCCTATTGTTACTTTATCCCCTTTTAAGGGCACAAGCCAAGCTTGGATCAATATAATCTACTGCATTTTCAAATTATTTTTAATATTTTCATACAATTAAAGCAACTTTAATAGGGATTTTTTAGTCTAAAAAAATACAGTGCCAAATTATATTTTGAATGCATCTGATCAAGATACTAAATTTTTTGAATATGAGATATTTAAACCAGATGAAACAGAATCCTGTTGCTGAAAACAGTCAGTTGCATCCACAAACGATTCAAAAATTCCTTGCCCATCTTTAAGAATATTTTTGTTACAGTATATGTTCCATCCAATAATCCTTCTAGAAAGGCAAATCTTTTTTTTTTTTTTTTTTTTTTTTTTTAATCTTCATCCTAAACGATTCTTGCATCCAACCACCTACTCCTCTTCTCAGGTGCAACATGTCTACCTGTGATTAAAATTGATCATCGGGAGATTGAGATCTAACGGCAAGATGACATTCCTCTCCTTGTTCTGAGGAAAAAGTGTCACCTGTCTTCGTTCTCTCTACATTCAACAATACTAACTGTTTTCTTCAATTCTGGAAGCATGCCTTTGTTGAGCTGATTATTCCAAATAGAGGCAGCCATTCTCATCCTTACATAATGGAACAGATTGTTTCTGCATCACAATTAGGTACCAACTGGGGTTGGAATTTTGACAGGGTGGTTCTCTGGCCAGGGTTGCCTAAAATTTGTAAAAAGGTCAAAAGCACTGAAATTTTAGGTTAATAAAATTAATATAATTTTAACTGAGATTAATTTCATTTTAAGGACGGAGTAGAATAGCCAATATTCACTTAAATTAATGATTATACGCATTTTTTCAGAAAATTACAGATTTTGTATAATGAAAGTTCTATTTCAATACTAAAGGCAATATGGAAATACAGTAATCCCTTGTCTATTGCAGAAATTACATTCCAGAACCACCAGTGATAAGTGAAAATCCGCAAAGTGGCAATATATATATATATATATATATATATATATATATATATATATATATATATATATATATATATATATATATATATATATATATATATATATATATATATAAAGGGTGGTTAAATTGTATGGGCCGATGTTGAATGTGAACCACACCTAAACGTCAAGTTTTTTACTGCATTTCATTTGACTTTTTTCAATTTCAGACTTACTCAATTTGAACCATGGAAAGATACACAATGGAGCAACGTGTTAAAGTTATTCAGGCTTATTATGAAAATGGGCGTTCAAATCAAAATGCATATCGTGCACTTCGTGATTTTTTTGGTCAATTTAATCGTCCAAATGTGCGTACAATCGGAAAAATCGTGAAAAAATTTGAGCAAACCGGGTCTGTAGGAGATTTGAAAAGACCAGTGCATGCTCGTACAGCTCGTACTGCAGAAAATATTGCTGCTGTTCGCGATAGTGTGGCTGAGGAGCCATCCACTTCAACTCGTCGTCGTGCCCAACAATTGCACCTCTTACGCTCGTCGTTGATGAACATTATGCATAAAGACTTGCATTTAAACGCTTACAAGGTGCAATTGACTCAAGAACTAAAGCCTCTTGACCATACAAAACGTCGTCAATGGTCAGAATGGTGGCAAGAAATGGCAACAGTGGATGATCAATTTTCGAGGAAAATCATCTTCAGTGATGAGGCACATTTTCACCTCAGTGGATTCGTCAATAAGCAGAATTGCCGCATTTGGGCGAATGCTAATCCAAGAGTGATTGTCGAAAAACCAATGCACCCACAAAGAGTGACTGTTTGGTGTGGTTTATGGGCTAGCGGCATCATCGGGCCGTATTTTTTCCAAAATGAGGCCGGTCAGGCAGTTACTGTGAATGGTGTTCGCTATCGTGAGATGATAACGAACTTTTTATGGCACGAATTGGAAGGTATGGATGTGGACGATATGTGGTTTCAACAGGACGGTGCCACTTGCCACACAGCTAACGAAACAATGGCTATTTTGCGCGACAAATTCAATGGCCGTGTTATCTCACGTGGTGGCGATGTCAATTGGCCGCCAAGATCATGTGATTTGACACCGTTGGACTTCTTTCTTTGGGGTTATTTGAAAGAAAAGGTGTACGTCGATAAGCCAGCAACAATTCAAGAGCTAAAGGATGAGATAATTCGGCACATTAACGGCATAGAACCCCAATTATGCCTCAGCGTCATCGAAAATTTGGACCATCGGATGGAGGTGTGCCGCCGAGGTCGCGGCGGCCATTTGGCCGATATTTTGTTCCATACATAATTGAACCATACCATATTATCATAATAAAAAGAAATGACAATAAATTCCTAAGTAATTTGTGTTTTATTCAAAATCAACATCGGCCCTTAAAGTTTTACCACCTATATATATATATATATATATATATATATATATATATATATATATATATATATATATATATATATATATATATATATATATATATATATATATATATATATATATATATATAATCCTTAAATGTAAATATAAGATTTCTATTGTACCAACCTGTTTCACTATGTTTTCTCTTCTTTCCTCTTTTTACTTCTTTACCTGAAGATGATCTACTATCATTTTCACTGTTATTGTAATCTGAATCTTTGGATTCCTCAACACCAGTGCTACTACCTCCATCAGTAGCCTCTAATTCTTTGTCTAAATATGTTGTTTCAGGAGTTCCATTTGTTGCATCAGTGTTAACATTAGTTTCAATGTCCATTTTTTTCTCGAGGCTATAATAATGGTCTTTTAATTCTACCTTCCAAAGGAAAATATTTTTTTTTCCCTTTAAATCTACTAAAAAATTAAATTGAATCAGATGATTAAGAATATTTTTAAGGCTTATTTGTAAATAATCAATCACATCAGGTTTATATAGCATAAATTATTTTAAAATAAATCTAAGATGAAAAAAGAAATATACAGTAATATAAATAAATACTTTTAAAAAAAATTTTTTATTTACAACATATAAGCAAAGGAATGTTTTATTACTTTGTATTCTTACTGCATAATACATAGTACTTTTATTACTAATATTCATAATAAATTAAAGAATGATACAACTGATTGCAAAGCATATTCTTGTGCACAATTCAGAAGTCAAATATAACTACAGATTATAATTAATTAATTTCATGATGAAAATTTAGATTTGACAAGCTTTTCAAAGCAAATGCTAGTAGTTCTCTTTACTGTGACAAACTTGTAATTGTCATGTGGCTTTATGAGACTCTAGATAGGTTATTACAGCAGTTAACCTGGTCATTTTATTCTAATAGTAGAAACAATGTTTGAAATAATCTAGAATATAAAGGTGTTAGAAAAGCAAATTAAATGAATTACATCTCAAATAATTAAAAAATATAACAAACCTTTATATATAACCTTTAATAAATGCTGTAATAGTGGACAAATGTTAACTAATTTGTAACTTTACATTATCACTAAGTACACCTTCTGAATATGCAATGTCTCCACTTGAATATTAGTTATAAAAATAAATACTCTCCTACAAATGTCTTTTAAACACTTACTGGTAAATGTTTATATTTGTACTTTAATTAATTTTTAACTTTATTTCCTTACTTTTACCAACTTTAAATTGAAGAAAGATAAAAAAAAATGTTGGCTTTAGTTTTCTAACTATGGCTTATTACTTTAAATGTCAGTTAGAATGGCAAGTCACTAAAGAATTTGTAACAAATACAAAGCTTTATAGTCACAACTAAGTCAAATCACTCAAAAAAAGAAAATTTAACTCCTAAAAAATCAAAGTTGTAGAACTAGAGCAAAATTATCTTTTCTTCTTTTGAAGTGATTCTGATTTATGGCCATATTACAAAATAAAGTTTCATTTCTTAAAAATGCATTATTTTGAATATAAATTTTTACTTGCTATAATTCTTTTGTGGAATAAAATATTTCTAAAGCCAAAGTTGTATTGTAATAAGGGAGAGAAAAACAAATTAAAAAAATTTAAATGTAAACACATTTATAATTTTATGTTTAAGTTTTCAGTATTAAGTACTATTACTATAACCACATGATTATTGGAAAATATTACTTTAATTAAATCAAAATATTAAATAACCCCAACTTTTAAGACCTTTTTGCCCTTTGACAGTAACATCTTAACGTTTCACCTTGGACTGAGATCCTTTCTTTCCTTCTGAAAGTTATGATCATAATCCTCTTTATGCTTTCGTATTCTTTGTTACACCTAAAAATATATCAGGTACTAATGTTTTCTATTTAATTATATACCGTACATATATTAAAATTAACTTATTTTGAAATAGTTACTGAAATTATCAAAAATGGTAGCATTTAAATCATAATTCATTTGAAGTTTGTTTTAAAATAATTCATCAAGGGGAATATAATTACTCTACAATATTAGCCATTGTCATTAGATTCTGATTTATGGCCATATTACAAAAACCGAACTAATTAAAACTTAGGTTCCATTAACTATAAATATTACAAGTTTCTCTTAAAAATGCACTATTTTGTTTTTTTTGTACATAATTTTTTACTTATCTACTAAATTTTAAAAAATTTAAATATTTATCTAATCCTGAATATGTTTATATGCCATACATTTGAGCAAAAATATTCACCAATGTAAGAAAAGTTGCTACATAACTAGAAAAAAAAAAAAAAGGTAAGATGGTTGAAAGATATGTAATGGTGTACCAATACTTTATGTAGGCATTCATATAATTAAATAAGATGTTCCCTTGTTTTAAATATATTTTTTGATATTATTATCTACCATATTTTCTAATGTTTTACCTAACAAAGTGATAAATCACAGGAACATTTGTATGATATATATATATATATATATATATATATATATATATATATATATATATATATATATATATATATATATATATATATATTGTGATGATAAATAATACAATTACACATGTAACACGCAATGAACCAACACTCACTTAAAAACTGCCAGTTAGGCATAGTCACAAGCTGGTCTAAAAATTCAGAGGCTTAGTCACAAGTTGGTCTAAAAATTCATATAAACCCACCAATTTGGCTCAGTCAAGTTATACTATTCGATACCTAAACCATCCATATATCTATCTAGCCCCCTCTTGTATGTCATTAATGTTCTTTTCTTTAAATTTCCAGACATGAAATATAATTCTTTAGTGAAATAAAGCCTTTAAATGAAAGGTCTTTTATTGTTCATTTCAATATATTCAACTAAAATGAAAAATCAAATCTAAAAAGTAAAAGTATAAAAAAAAAAAAAAATTTAAAATATAAAAAAATCAAAATGGACAGAATTCTTATTAAACCAGAAAGGTTTGAAGCAATTCAAATGGAAATACCTCAGTGACAGAGAGGAATCACTGGTATAGAACTTTTAGAAATTTTCTCACTGCCATTGAATTGCATAACACTAACAAATTGGATGCTCTTAACTATATTGCTCCTGCTGTTTATGAATACATACCTGGCTTTAAAACTTATGAGGAAGCTATTGAGGTATTGACACAATTATATGTAAAACCCAAAAATGAATTTTTTGCTTGACATCAATTAGCCAATCACAGTAAAGTGGAGAGAGTTTAGATGAATTTTTGCAGGTCTTAAAATGATTAGGTATTGACTGCAACTTTAGAGCTGTCAGTGCTAAGAAATATAGAGATGATGCCATTCATGATGCATTTATAACTGGATTAAATTCTACATATATCTTCAGAGGTTGTTGGAGAATAAACATTGGAGCTACTTTGAACAAGCTCATGCTTTAAACATAACTCAGCAAAACTCAAGTTCCTATTCTACTCCATATACACTAGGGGTACACCGATAAACCAAATGGCCGATTACCGATTACTCGGCCTTGGAAATTGGCTGATTACCGATTAATCGGCCTTTCATCAATTACACCTAATAATTTAAATTAATACTGAGAAAAAGCAGTTATCAACATTATTATTTATTACTAATAACTATGCATGTTCCCATTATTAATGTAAATCATTTTTATTGCTTACTTTTCAGATATATAAAAAAATAAAAATTTAAAATTTTAAAAATAACTCTAGATTCTAGAATCTCGATTATAGAGATACAAATAATTAAATAGTAATTACACTTTATAACGAAAGCAGTATGTCAACCAGTTATTGTTGGAAGTATTTTGATGTTCATCCTAAGGATAAACAGTAAATGTATTTTTAAATTATGTAAAGCCACCATATAAAGAGGTGGCAAATCTGTAAAGAGTTATACAATGACAAATATGTTGAACCACATTAAGAAATTCATTCAGATGAAGCAAAAGCTGAAAAGGCAATATGATTGGTCACAGCCAAGTACTTCAGAAGCAAGTTGCAGCAACTATGAGCCTCCAAAAAAAGTTCAACCAACTATACAATCAGTTTTAGTAAAGAGTAAAATTTGGAATATTAACAATCACAAGTCCCAAGAGATACATTATTTGATAGGAGACATGATAGCTGTTGATATTCAACCATATTCTTTAACATCTGACATTGGATTCCAAAGGCTTATTGCAAAACTCTGTCCTAATTACAGAATTCCATCAAGAAAATATTTCACAGACAAAATAATCCCGGATATATTTATGAAAGTAAAAGCAAAAATTCAGATATCGCTCGATGAAATTAGCAGTCTTTCTTTGACCACAGACATTTGGACAGCTTCAACAAATAATGCTTCATTTCTGAGTGTGACAGGCCATTGGCTTTCAGATGAGTTTGAACAATGTAGAGCTGTGCTTAGAGTTGTTCCTTTCCCTGGTTCACATACAGCTGAAATAATAAGTGAACAACTACACAAAGTTCTGAATGAGTATAAGATCTCCAACAAAATTTTTCTTGTACTACGAGTTTCCATCGCAAATATGGTTGGTGGTATTAGGAAGTGTGGTGTACAGTCACTATCTTGTTTCATACGCACATTGCAACTTTCAGTAAATGATTCAATATTTTCGCAAAAGGCTGTGAGCAATATAACTGCAAATAGTAGAAAAATAGTATCACACTTTAATCATTCTTCATTAGCGATTAGCAAATTAACCGAAATCCAGGAGCAGCTTAAATTGGACAAACAAACTGATTCAAGATGTGTCTACTCGCTGGAATTCAACATATAATATGTTGAAAATAAATTTAGAACAGCTAAAAGCTCTTATAATGTATGCTGTTGACAATGACATTCCAACTTTATCAAGTTACCAATGGACAATTGTTGAAAAAGTTGTCCAGTTATTAAGTCCATTTGAAGACATCAGCAAAGAATCAAGTAACAGAACATCAACTATATCAATGATAATCCCTACAATATTAGCTCTCAGATTATTTCTATTAAAAGCTACCAAACATACTGGTGAATTTAGTGGAATTACATCAACTGTTGAAGAATTCAGTGCATCAACTGAAAAAAGATTTGCATCATACATAAATGAAAAATTTCTGTGCTTGGCTACTTTTCTCGATCCCAGATTTAAATTGAAATTTCAAAAGGATGTCATTAAAGAAGACACTATTAAGAAATGGGTTATGGATATTGTAGAACATCAATCTGAGATAAATTCTATTGATAGTCAAATAGGAGACAGCTCTTCTAATGATGATCAAGATAATGAAACTTATGAAAGTGTACCTAAAACTGTTTCCCTTTCAAAACTGTTAGATGATTTTGAGTCAAATAAGCCTATGAAAATAAATTCAGACTTAGACATTGCAAGTACAACAGATGTGCAACCCAAACTCAAGAGGTGTAAAAAAATCTGTTACTCATAGATGCTCAAAGGAACTGGATCAATATTTAACTCTACCAACACTTCAAAGAAGCGAAGACCCATAACTTTGGTTGAAAAAGACACGGGAGACTTTACCAATATTGAGCAATTTGGCTTCAAAATATCTAAGCGCACCACCATCATCTGTTGAGAGTGAAAGACTTTTTAGTACTATGAACCTACAAGGAAAAGGTTCCGTCCTGAAAATGGGAAACTTATGTTTCTGCATTATAACTTAAGAGTATTGAACTTTAAATACTGATGAGCTTGAGAGCTGAGATAGAAGACAACATGAATTGAAGAGGCAACAGTATAAACAAAAAACAAGGAAAACTGCCAAAATTTAGTAGTATTTTTATGCAATTTGTATGTATGTATTTGTAGTATTTGTATTAATAATGAGTCAATTATAATATGTTAATGTTTCATAATTTATGAATGATTTCTTTAAAAAAAAAAAAAAAAAAAAAAAAAAAAAAATGCAAAAGCCATAATAGCAGCCAGGCACAAAATGACAAACAATTTTGAAAAATATATTGGTATTGTTATTTGTTATTGTGTCTAAGCTATCTGATGATTAACTTGGCAGTTATAAAATAGTCTTGTAAAGGTTGGTTTATTCTGGTAAAGGATTTAAGCAATCGGCCGATTAATCATGTGAATAGCCGATTACCGATTAATCGGTAATATGGCCGATTAATCTGTGCATCCTTGATATACACCCCTCACAGCATCAGTTTCAGCTACTGAAAATTCTCTTGCAGCCGATGATATTCCAAATAGTCCCAAAAGAAAAACAGAGTTTACTGTTGCAGCTACCAGAAAAAGTATTATGTATAATTAGAAGTGTTATTTCTGTGATAAGCATTATCTATAGTCTTATTGTTCTGCTCAAGATGTTTGTGGAAAATGTTGGCATCTATTGCCATTACTGCTGCTGCGGATTCTCTGCCGACATCTATTGTCACTTCTTCAACTATAGCTTCCAGGGGGTTGTCTTAGTCTGAGATTCAAATTATTATTGGAAATTATAGTGTGAGTGCTCTCATTGACTCAGAAAGCACTCATAGTTGCACAGGTGAGGATTTGTGAATGGTTTGTCTTTGCCCATTGTTCCAAGGAGAGTAAAGTAATGATGGCACAGTCTTCTTTGTCTTGTGAAACTCTTGGTTACTGCTTTGTTAACTTTAAGATGCTGAGTCATTGTTATAAAAAAAAATTGGATTAAAGAGTGGTTGAAGAACAAAAGGCAGTGTGTGCTGCTGAATGGAAATAAGTCTTTATGGAAAACAGTGAAGAGTGGGGGTCACACACTGTTCTGTGTTGAGACCACTATTGTTCCTCAATATGTATAATTAATTTAGACAAAGGTCTTAAATGTAAGGTTTCTAAGTTTGCAGATGATACCAAAGTGGTCACCTCAGGAAGGAGTAATGATGGATGTATAAAGCTTCATGGTGATTTAGATAGACCCCTAGGATGGGCAGATAAGTGGCAAATGAATTTTAATAGTAAAAAATGTAAAGTTCTTCATGTAGGTTTCTCAAATGAAAGATTTAATCATGATATGAATGGGGATTGGTTTGAGACTGTGGAAAAAGAAAAGGATTTAGGTGTGATTATTCGCAGTAATCTGAAAGTAGGTGATCAGTGTTTGGAAGCAAGGAATAGAGCTAATAAGATGTTAGGTATAATTAATCACAATGTAGTTTACAAGAGCAAAGAGGTTATAAGCAAGCTATATAATAGCTATGTTAGGCCATGCATTAGAGTATTGTGCACAAGTTTGGGCTCCACATTTAAGAAAAAATATAGATATGCTGAAGAGTACATCGAGCAACAAGGATGAATTTTGGCTTCAAGAGTAAGAGCTATGAAGAGAGGTTGAAGGAACTGGGAATGTTCTCGGTTGAAAAGAGATTTCTCAGAGGGGATATGATACAAGTTGACAAAATATTTGCATCTGACAGTAATACAGAAAATGAAATATACTTTATAGTGAACCATGGAAAAGAAACTCGGACAAAATTAAAAAGTTGATCTAAAAAATTCTCTTTCAGGAGGTTGTTGACTGTGATTCTCTTGCAGCATTTAAGAGGGGGATAGATAGATATATGAATGGCTTAGGTATCGTATAGTATAACTTGATGAAGCAAAATTGGTGGGTATATATAAATTTTTAGACCAGCTTGTGACTAAGCCTATGAATTTTAGATAGCTTGAGACTTCACTTAGCTGGCAGTTTTGTGGTCAGTGTTGGTTCATTGCATGCTGCATGTAATTAGTTAAGTTTACTAAATATATGTAAGGGCTTAGTTTTATCTTACTTTGCATGAAGGAATTGATAACTAAGAATATGATAGACCTAGACTTTTTTCCATGCATTAGTATTATTTGTTTTGACTGGGACAGTCTCAATAGGCCTGTATGGCTTCTAACTGTCTCTATTTTTCTTATTTTTTTATATAACACTGTGACAACTTTTGCATGTTTTAATAAGGGTACTTACAGAAAGCTTTGCTAAACTCTAAATATATAACATCAACTGGATCACCATTGTCTATACATTCAGTAATATATTCTATAAATTCTAGGTTAGTCTGACATGATATACCCTTTCTAAAACTATGCTAGTAGTTAGGAACCGACTGGGGCCGGAATTTTTCCAGGGCCAGGGCTAAAGTTGCCTAAAATTAGTAGAGGTCAAAAGCACTGATATTTAAAGTTAAGAAAATTGATATAATTTTAATTGAGATTTTATTTAATTATAAGGAAGGAGTAGAATAGCCAACATTCACTTAAATTAATGATTAAAGGCATTTTTTTCCTAATTTTTTTTTTTTTTTTAATTTACATGTATTTTGTATAATAAAAGATTAAAAATGGTATAAAAATTTTTGAAATTTACTTAGGTAAAGACCCTAACTTAAAGTTTGAAAAATGTAAGATATAAAATTATCAATAAAACCTGTATATTTATATATATTATTGCTTTGTATCAAATTTGTATCATTTAGCTACATTATTTCAAAATTATTTTGCTTTACTTTCAGTCACTATGGCTAAAAGATCAGGTTCAGCAGTATGGGAGTACTTTACAATGTTTCAGGATAGGATTGAAATAGCTAAATATAACATCTGCAGTCAGAAAATTAGAATAGGACCTTCGGATGCCCCAATAAAAATTTTTTTAACCAAATCTTTATGGGGGCATCTAAAATCAAAACAAAATGATGAACATTCACTAGCAGAAGAGGAGTGGTCGAATGAAACAGAAAATATTGAAAAAATAAGAAAAAAATCTTAATTTACTTATATTTTGTTTGATTTAATTTACCATTAAAAAGTATAATCTACCATTTTAACCCTGGCTTTCCCTAATTTTTAGCCAGGGACAGGGCCCTGGTCAGTCCATACTGGTAGTTATACAATCTCTCTTTATCATCCCAATGTTTCTCTTATGACTTTTCAGTAACTTTTCAAACCAGAGATGTTAAGCTAACTGGCCTACAGTTTCCAAAAAATTTGCATCTGACAGTAATACAGAGATTGAAATATATTTATTTTATTTGTTAATAATTTGAAAAATTTTAAATAAAAATTCATTGATAGATTTGCAAGTGTTTCCTAAATAAATGATGTTATAGGTCTCTCTGGGTAAGTTTTAGTTTTATTACTACTTTTGTAATTTTTTGTGTTCTGTGCAAAAATGACTACTGTATGCTACATTAGGCGAATAATATTCTATGTATTGCTTCTCTATATATATATATATATATATATATATATATATATATATATATATATATAATATATATATATATATATATATATATATATATATATATATATATATATATATATATATTATATATATTATTTAAAGTTCTGGCAATACAGAAAATTATGGCAGCTAGAATTCATCAGTTTTGGTAACCATGCTTTGCATATATTTTTTTTTATCGCATATGAAAGCCATGATCAGAGTCTTGTTCATTTTGAAGACATATATTTTGATTGGTAAAAAGTGTAGATATTTACTAGTTGAATAAATGATGTTATAGGTCTCTCTGGGTAAGTTTTAGTTTTATTACTACTTTTGTAATTTTTTGTGTTCTGTGCAAAAATGACTAAAATCGGATAACAGGCCATTCTGACAAACAATTACCCTGATACCATTACCAATTTATGGAATTTATAAATGCTATACTTTGCAAGAAAATTTTATAAAAATTTAAAAATGAATATATTAATGTAGAGAGGTATTGATAGGCCTACATGTATTTATGAAGTTTACATCTTGATTTGTTTTACCTGCTATTTAGTTGTAATTCAAAATATAAACCGGAAATGTAATTTATATTGAAGAAAAACTATTTAAGATGTCTTGAAAATCAATTTTGCTAAATTAAAATACACT
This sequence comes from Armadillidium nasatum, assembly GCA_009176605.1. Taxonomy (NCBI): domain Eukaryota; kingdom Metazoa; phylum Arthropoda; class Malacostraca; order Isopoda; family Armadillidiidae; genus Armadillidium; species Armadillidium nasatum. Next base: position 133,094 of record SEYY01000201.1, read on the forward strand.
TAAGGTAGTAAAAATAGATTTTGAACACCATAAAGCTTTGCTTTAAATCGCAACTTTCAGAGAAACAATCAGAAAATAAATCAATTCTAATGTTGATACATTTCCAAGTGCCAAATGTACTAAAAGTATAATGGTGCCAAATTTTGTTACTTTTTACTAAGTATAAATGTAATTGGTTATAAAGTATCCATAAAAAAATTTATAAGCTTATATATACCATATATATATATATATATATATATATATATATATATATATATATAATATATATATATATATATATTATATATATATATATATATCAAAACAATTTATTCACATATATTTTTTATTTTATTTTCAAAAAAAAAAAAAAAAAAAAAAAAAAAAAAAAAAAAACCTTTTTTTTTTTTTTTTTTTTTTTTTTTTAGATGCCTAGAGAAACAGCATATGCCAAGTTAGTCCAATTTGCTAGCCATTAATGTAAATTTACCCATCAAGTCCAGGTTAGACAAAGTCAAACTAGTTTTTTAGATTTAACAAAATCTACACTAATGGCAAGCAATTAGTCCTAACCTGCGAATGCTGGTATATATATATATATATATATATATATATATATATATATATATATATATATATATATATATATATATATATATATATATATATATGGTAAAGGTGGAGATTGTTTCTGAGTTTCGATTGTTAAAAAATATCGAAAATCGAAAATATCGGAGAAGCCTATCGTAAACAAGAGAGTTGTCAGAGGTACGAGGTACTATTACTAGACATAGACACAATTATTATTACTTACTTTTCTAGCAGAACCTAATTCGACTTATCATAACCTGAACTACCGAAATTGCCATAAAAAGAGGCCTAACCTACACAAGAATTTGCCGTAAAAGAGACCTAACGTACACAAGAACGTTTGCACGACATAGTAGCCTACGGCTAAGTATAGGTAT
>SEYY01000202.1:0-57754 GCA_009176605.1 Armadillidium nasatum
TTAGATTTAAGTGAGAGAAAAATGATAATAAAGTTTGATTACTCACAATGTTATTCTAAGTTGGCGGTCAAAATGTTATGTTGAATTGGCGTATTGTCCCCTTTTATTCGTGAGGATGTTGTTGATGAAGTGAAGACGCTCTCCGATGTAAACGATCAAAAAATCTCACGTCCGTTGCAAGGGCAATAAAGGGATCACAAGAAAGGAACGGTTATAGTGAAATTATTGCAATGAGGTCAAAGAAAAAGGGTAATTAAAAAGAATCCGTTTATTTGTTGTTGACAAGAAATTGTTGAATTACAGAAAATCGGTGATTGTACAAACTCCAGTTTGAGAACGAATAATCAGAACGAAGAGTGGATGTTGAAAGAAACTAACAGACCGAAATTATACAAAAGACGGGCTCGGTTTTTATTCGAAACTTAAACTTTATGGAATTTGAAGATTGGGTTGACTCGTAGAACGTGGATGAATAGATTATGTCTTAGTTCCCAGACTCGGAACTATAAAGAAAAATAAATATTTTATCAGAATAAATGTTGTGTATGTTAACTTCTACACATGCATTACTATAATAGAATTTACATACGTGTATCTTGTTGTTTTGTTTGAAGATACACAAATTTCTTAAAGTTTGTTAAAGTCAATATTGTTTATCGTTTATTTATCAAATGTTGATTAATTTGTTTCAATTTATAAAGACAACCTAAAAAAAGGAAAAATGGTTAGATAACAAAGTAACTACTATATTTTAAAACAACTTATCGTAACCGCCTGTATTTTCCTTGTGTTGTTTTATTTAATTGTCTTGAAGAGACCTTCATCTACTTCCACAGCGTCTCTTCACATAGTGACCTCACCTCTGGAAAAATAAAAGAAAATAATATATGTGCTCATATACTTACAATATATATATATATATATATATATATATATATATATATATATATATATATATATATATATATATATATATATATATATATATATATATATATATATATTATATATATTATATATTGTCTCCTCTGGTGGGCAAAGGCCAAAGGCCTACCAATATCCACCAGAGTTGGGGGAGAATTCGAAATCGGGTCGCTAATGGCCGACGTAACCCGATACACGGCGTTTAAAAGTGTGCAAGTCAAAAGAAGTTGGGAAAACAAATAAAGGGAGTCTTTACCAGTAGAGTACATGTAAGAGTGAGCATAGCGGTTAAGTCTGGGGTTGGAGAGTTGGACAGAGAAAGGATGAGACTGTGTAGAAAGTCGTGTTGCACGGGCCCTTCTCAATGGAGTAGGTATGTGACGTGAGAGTTCAGAAGAGCAATGTCCGTTGTAATAGAGATAGTATAGAGAGAGTGACGCAACAATTCGACGGGAAGAAAGATTGGAGAGAATTAGTAAGAGCGGGAGAGTTGATAAGACGAATAGCTCTAGACTCCACCTTTTCAAGAAGAGCTCTATGTGTGGAACCACCCCAGATATGCGAGGCGTACTCCATACAGGGGCGAACAACACCCCTATACAGAGCAAGCAACTGGGGTGGCGTAAAAAAACTACGAAGGCACCTAAGAACACCCAACCACTTAGAAGCTTGTTTAGAGAAAGAAGTAATGTGATCTTTCCAAGAAAGATCACAAGAAAAAGAAACACCGAGAATATTGAGAACAGATGAAGGTTTGAGTAAAGTATTTTCGAAGATGATGTCATAGTTGTGTGGAAGATTGTGTCGAGTAGAAAGATGGAGGAATTGATTTTTTGAGGCATTGAAAATGACCATGTTTTCTCTGCCCTAATTTGAAATACGAGAAAGATCAGAGGTCAGTTGCTCCAAGGCCATCTTTCTTGAATCTAATAACTGCTGTTGGGAAGGACGTCTTTCAAATTGAAAGGAATAATGAAGGATGGAGTCATCGGCATAGGAGTGTATAGGAGACGAAGTAATAGAGAGAAGTTCATTGATGAAAATTAGAAAAAGAGTTGGGGATAGGACAGATTCTTGAGGAACATCATTATTTATAGATTTATAGGATGAACGGTGGCCGTCTACAACAGCTGCTATAGAACGGCTGGAAAGGAAATTAGAGAGAAGGTCACAAAGAGAAGGATAGATTCCGAAATAGGGAAGTTTAGAAATCTAAGCTTTGTGCCAGACTATCGAAGGCTTTTGATATGTCTAGCGTAGCAGCGAAAGACTCACCGAAACCCCGGAGAGCGGAGTACCAAGAGTCAGAAAGTAGGGAAAGAAGATCACCAGTAGAACGTTCTTTACGAAAACCATACTGGCGATCAGAGATAAGATTGGAAGAATTGAGATGTTTCCAAATCTTCCTGTTGAGGATAGATTCAAAAACTTTAGAAAGAACGGAGATTAAAGAAATTGGACGATAGTTAGAGGGTTGAGAAGGGTCCCCCTTCTACGGCACAGGCTGAATGAGCGCACGTTTCCAGCAAGAAGGGAAGGTCGAAGTGGAGAGACAGAGACTAAATAGTTTACCAAGGTAGGGTGCAAGCTCAGAAGCACAAGTTTTGAGAACCACAGGAGGAATACCATCAGGACCATATGCCTTCTTAGTGTTAAGCTCAGAGAGAGCAGAAATGACATTTTTAGAAGAAATTATAATATTAGGCATAAATGAGTTGGAGGGGGTTGAAGGAGGAGGAATAGCTCCGGAATCGTCTAAGGTAGAATTAGAAGCAAAAGTTTGAGTGAAGAGTTCAGCTTTAGTAGAAGGTAAAATGGCAGTTGTACCATCAGAAGAAACTAGAGGAGGGAAGAAGAAGAAGCAAAGTTAGGTTGACATTTTTTGCAAAATGCCAGAAAGGGCGAGAGGAAGAGGAACCAGAAAGATTATTGCATTTTCTACGGAGAAAAGAGTTTTTGGTATCTCGAAGAATAGATTTTGCACGATTCCGGGATGTAATACAAGTTGAATGGGTTTCAGGGGTTTGAAGACGGCGGTAATCTCTGAAGGCAGCATCTCTGCGGCGAATAGCGTGAGAACAATTAGAGTTAAACCAAGGTTTGTTAGGTTTAGTAGAAGGGACAGAATTGAAAGGAGTAATGATGGGTGGAGTCATCGGCATAGGAGTGTATTGGAGACGGAGTAGTAGAGAGAAGGTCATTGATGAAAATTATAAAAGTTGGAGAAAGGACAGATCCTTGTAGAATTAGGATATAAATAAACAGAACAAATAAATTTATTAGTAGAGTTGCAAGAGAGCTTTAGCCATAAAGTAGAGTATTCAGGAGACTCCAAATTAGAGACACCAGAGCAAATAGCATCGTTGCGCACATATGCGCAACAACCGCATTTGGCTGAAAATTGAGGATAGAGACAATAGGAGGTAACAGAATAAGGTTTGCTGTCAGCACACTCAAGCACCTGAGTTTCGGTTAGAAACAAGAGATGAGGTTTAGAAGAAGAGAGATAGTGTTCGACAAAGGGGAAATTAGAAAAAAGACAGTGAATGTTACAGAAATTGATGAAAAAAGAAGACCTGCCCCGGGGCAAGCCGGACGCTGGGTCATGGCTGGCACCATCCCCATCATCGGAGCCACCAACTCCCAAGTGATGATGGGGTGATGGGGCATTCTTTGGATACCGCCCCTCAAAGCATCTCCGAGGCAGCTGAGAGTTTTGTCATTTTGATTTTTTGTTTTTATAAGGTAATGTAAGAGTAATTGCTTGTAAAATGTGGGAACATGTGAAGAATTGGGATGTAGAGGTAGTGGGAGCATAGACACTCCAGTGTGAGGCGAAGGTGCGCTAGAGACCCCCTGAGAAGGTGAAAAGCGAAAAGGAATGAACCAAAGGGCAATGAAGTGAAACGGAATGGTCTAGCCCACCCTATCACTCCGCAGGTTATGCACAATGGGGGGTACTTGCATTTCTTCGGACGGCGCTACGTCCTCCTGATTGAAAGAGATTAAGTGGAGTGCAAGGAAAACTGTTCAGCTCTGATATTGAAAGGGTTAAGGGATATCATATTAAGTATATATATATATATATATATATATATATATATATATATATATATATATATATATATATATATATATATATATATATATATATATATATATATATATATATATATATATATATATATATATATACAGTGCTGTGCAAATTAATTCGGACAGTGGTGAAATAAAACAATAATTTGCTATATTAAAGTTTATTTAAAAAAAAAACATGTCGAGGGTATAAGAGTTGATATATTTAATAGAGGTATGACCTCCTCTCGCTTTTACAAGCATTTGCACTCGATTTGGCATAGATTCGACCAAAGTTGAACACATTTTTGACATTTCTTCATCATGGTACAAGACGTTAATAACAGCACAAATCAGCTTTTGCATTGTCGAGCAGTCTTCTTTCTGGAGCCTACGTTTGATTATAGCCGATAGATTTTCTATGGATTTATGTCAGGAGAATTTCTAGGCCAGTCTAAAACCGTTAGTCCACTTTCATTAAAGAATGAGAGCATTTTGCGTGAAGTATGGCATGGAGCAAGATCCTGCTGAAAAATGCCATCTCCATCAGGAAAATCCCTTCTCATCATAGGAAGCAAGTGAGTCTGCAAAATTGCCTTGTATTTATCACTGTTCATCATGCCCTCAACATTAATAAGCCGCCCTGTAACTTTAGCACTAAAACTACCCCAAAACATCTCCTTAGGTGGATTTTTGGGCACTTGTTGAATTGATGTCCTGACAGAAGTGGTTCACCTTTGCTTTGTCTCACGACCTGTGACCTGTAACCATGTACTTCAAAATGCGATTCAGCTGGAAAGATTACTTTCCTCCAGTCATCAGCTGTCCATCCAGCATACTTACGTGCCCAAAGAAGACGTTTTTTCTTCATAACAGATGTCAATAACCGTTTCTTTTGCAGTTTTCTGGCAAGTCTGCCAACCTGAAGAAGCCTTCTTTGGACAGTTGAAGAAGAAACATTTACGACTGCTGTACACAGATCTCTGCGAAGGTCTGCACTTGTTTTCTTAGGATCCTTCACACTATTTCTGATGACAATCTTGTCATCGTGAGGTGTTGTCTTGCGTTTTCTTCCACATCTTCCTCGTCGAAGTGTTGAAGGTTCACTAATGTCTTCATTTCTTTTCAGGATATCGCCAACAGGTTGGTTAAGCCACCTTCATTTTCTCATAAATCTGTCTGATGCTAAGACCACTATGCTTTTTTAAGAGCTACAATACTTGCACGCTTCTTCGGAGTGATATCCATCATGAAAACCAAATAAAACTGACAACGTTCACAGCAATAACCTTTCTCCACAAGTTCTGCAGTACCATGGACGTGTTTGCTAGAATCTGTTTACAACACAATACCACCAGAATAATTGCTTGATACCACCAGAACAGTTGCCAGATACCACCAGAACACTCTATCTTAAAAAAAATATAATCTTTCGTAGAACTGCAAAAAAAGTTGGGCTTATTATGAAAAAGTTGCAAAATTTACCACTGTCCGAACTAATTTGCACAGCCATATATATATATATATATATATATATATATATATATATATATATATATATATATATATATATATATATATATATATATATATATAGGGTGGAAAAAAACATGGTTTTAAAACAAAAACCAATGTTTTATTTTTAAAAATAAATTAACATAGTTTTTTTTTGGTTTATTGGTTTTTTTTTAAAAGTTTAAGTGTGATATTTTAGTAGTTTCTTTGTTTATATATTATTTACATCATATATATTAATGTTTTCATAAGTTTTTGGAATTAAATATTAATATTATGCATTCATAAAATTTAATTGATGAGCCATTCTTGCACCTTTTCTAAAAAAAAAAAAAAAATTAAGGGTATATATATATATATATATATATATATATATATATATATATATATATATATATATATATATATATATATATATATATATATATATATATATATATATATATATATATATATATATTACTATGCAAAAGAAATTAATATTTATTTTTTTTATTAAACTAACATTGAACAAGCCAAAAATATTGAGATTTTATAATTATAATAAAGATAAAAATAATAATAATAAGTTATTAAAATATTAAAACAATATTATAATAGCAATAATACATTTTATATATATATATATATATATATATATATATATATATATATATATATATATATATATATATATATATATATATATATATATATATATATATATATATGATCAGTTGTTAGTTCAAGAAAGTTCTTGGATGTTTGAGAATGTCCTTCTTGGTATATAATCAAGCCCAAGAATTTTTGAATACCAGATTGAAAGAGATTAAGTGGAGTGCAAGGAAAACTGTTCAGCTCTGATATTGAAAGGGTTAGGGATATCATATTAACTATTAAGTATTTATATGTCAATGACTAAACTCTCTTTTCTTTTACTCATTTCAAATCTGCTCCCTCTTTTGCTTCTAGAGTTGCTTCTCATCTTCAACTTTCCGATTTAGGTGATTAATTATAATATTTGCTATGGGTAATATTTATCGCATACAAATATATGAATATTTGTATCATTTGTTAAAGAATATCAATAGAATGAACCAAAAAATTAATTATTACTCCCTTTGATTAATGATTTTAATATTTATAATATCAGAATCTTTGAATTTGGATATTTATATATTTTGTTAATAATAATGACTACACTTTAAATAAATATATCGGTAGGTTCGATATCAGACATGAAGATTATCTCATTCAAATATAAATATTTGTATATGATCTGGACTATAATTTCACTCTTTAATGGAAAACAAATCCAATCGTGAAATGAAAGGGACCTAGCTTAATTAAGTCTTTGGATCCAATGGAATGTCGAGTCTGGTTAAGCTGATCACAGGTCAATGATAATGGAAATAAAACCCATATAAATTTGTCAAATACATTTATACATGAAGTCACAGGAACAGAACTGTTTGAGCAGTTTTCCTCAGTTAATTCAACTGACCATGACCGACTATCAACCAAACTGGACATACATCTACAGTGGTCTATTGATTATTTAAATTTGATACAAAATTTGATCCAAAACTCAAGCCCATCAAAATAAATTACAATTACTAAATCAGTCTTTTGATAACTAATATAATTATACTGATTAATTTATTAACATTGCCTGATTTACATTAAGTTATAAAGTCATTCATACTCTTGCCTTGAAATGGATCCTTAACTCCCGAGATAACTTCCAATTGAATATTTAAGATTGTGGACACACAAAATACCTTTTGAGAAAGTGGACAATGATAAGAATACTTTAAAGATTATTATCATATATGACTATCAACAGTATCCAAACAATAAATCTCTCCAAACTTTATAAATAATCTGCTAAAGAAGTGAAATAATGCTGATTATAATATTCATTATCAGAAGGTCATAACTAAAGAATATATGATTTTTACCTTCAATAAAACAAAATGAAAATAAATGGGAGTACTTTTCTAGAATATCTGTTGGAATACCTTTACCTAATGATATTTTATCATTGGTTCCTTTGATTACTTGTACTTAGGACTGACAACAGCCATTTTATTACAATATATATATTTCTTGTTGGAAACGTGCTCTCATTCAACCTGTGCCTGAAGAAGGGGACTCCTCTCAACCCTCTAACTATCATCCCATTTCTTTAACATCCATTCTTTCTAAAGTTTTCAAATCTATCCTTAACAGGGAAATTTGGAAACATCTCAATTCTTCCAATCTTATCTTGGATCACCAGTATGGCTTTCAAAAGAAACGCTCTATTGATGATCTTCTCTCCCTTCTTTCTGACTCTTGGTCCTCTGCTCTTTGGCATTTCAGTGAAAGTTTTGCTGTTACTATTATCTGTTACTCCTTTCAATTTGAAAGGAGGAACAAATAATTGATATAAGGAGGGTAGCCTTGGAGAAAAATGACCTCTGATCTTATTTGAATTTCAAATTGGAGCAGAGAAAACACGGTCATTTTCAATGCTTCCAAAACTCGATTTCTCCATCTCTACTCGACACAATCTTCCACAAACTTTGATAGTTTCTTCAAAAACACACAACTCAAACCTTCAACTCTCCCTAATATTCTGGATGTTTCTTTTTCTCATGATCTTTCTTGAAAAGATCACATTCTCTCTCTCTCTCTCTCTCTCTCTCTCTCTCTCTCTCTCTCTCTCTCTCTCTCTCTAAACAAGCTTCTAAGAAGTTAGGTATTCTGAGGTGCCTTCAGAATTTCTTCACTCCATCCCAGTTCTTGCTCTTTATAGGGGTGTTGTTCGCCCTGTATGGAGTGTTCCTCATGCATCTGGTGTGATTTCACTCATACAGCTCTCCTAGAAAATGTGGAGTCTAGGGCTTTTCATCTTAAACTCTTCCCTCACATTCTCTCCAGTCTCTTTCTGCCCGTCAAATTGTTGCGTCACTATACTATCGCTGTTATGGAATGACTGGGACCCCAGCCCCAGCATACCCTGGCCATTTTTACTGGTCCTGGCTAAAAATCAGGGGAAACCAGGGTTTGCTTGGGTTAAAATGGTAAATTATACATATTAATGGGATTAAATCAAACAAAATATAAGAAAATTAAGATTCTTTTCATGTTTTTTCAATATTTTCTTTTTCTTTTGACTGTTCCTTTTCTGCTAGTGAATGCTCATCTTTGTGTTTTAATTTTTGTTGCCCTATAAAGATTTGGTTGAAAAATTTTCACTTGGGACACCCGGAGATCCTCTTATAATTTCCTGATTGCCCATGTTACATTTAGCTATTTTGAGCTTATCCAGAAACATTGTAAAGTACTCCCATACTGCTGAAGCTGATTTTTAGCCATAGTACTGAAAGTATAAACAAAATAATAATTTTGAAATAATGTAGCTAAATGATACAAGTTTGATACACAGCAATAAAATAACTGATATGTATAAATACAGGTTATATTGATAATTTTATATATTACATTTTTTCAAACTTTAACTTAGGGTCTTACTGAGGTAAATCTTTTGAATCACTATTGTGAATCAGAAAAAAAAGTCAAAATTTTTTGCAGTTTTTTCAAACTTTTAATATACAAAATCTGTAATTTTCTGAAAAATGCATACAAATCATGAATTTAAGTGAATGTTGACTATTTTACTCCTTCCTTATTATTAAATCTAATTTTCTTAACCTAAAATTTTAGTGCTTTTACCTCTTTACAAATTTAAAGCAACCCCAGCCAGAGCCCCAGCCCCAGCCCTGGCCCCGGCAAAATTCCAGTCCTGGTTGGTCCCCAATAGACCATGAAAGGGGTAGTCCAGGGACATGGTAAGAAAGTTGCAATGATTTTGATGTAAGAAACTACTTATTTAGCAAGAGTTAATTTTTAAAATGGTTTGCTGCTTAAAAGTTTTAAGTGCAATTCATTTTCAACGTTTAATAAAGGACTGGAAAAGTATATTCAAAGTCTGAGTATCATATATCATGCCTAAACTTTATTGATGGGATGGTAGTTGGATATTATAGTTAATCTGCATGAAGTAAACATGACAATTGACTAGCAGTGTATAATTAGCATATACTGTAGCATTTGTAGTTGGAGTATATATTAGTTTTATTTTATGAATGATGTTAAAACTTTTGAGTGTGGTTATTTGCCATTGCATGTTTAGTTTATATATTGTGTAATCTGGGTTATATATTTTGCATACTGGACGTTTGGGTTTTCAAATTATCTACTATTGGCTGTGAGAGTCTTGATGGGTCCTTTTGGCTTCTTATAGTCTCTATTTTTAATTTGTTCTTAAGGATAGGATAATTTCGTACTATAAAAGATTATTGATGGTAATGTTTTTAGTTGTCCTTAAATCTCCAATTTTCCTCATTGAATTTTTAAATCACTTATTGCTATTACAATAGGCACTCCGTTCCCTTCCAAAATTCTTCAATCGCAAATTCCCTTCATTGTTTAGAGCTCATTATGTCTTCCACATACACACGCACCTTTTCTTTTCCCAGCAATCTGACTCAAGAGCAACAAAATTCTCATTTTTTCATTATTGGTAAATTTTGGAAAACCCTCAACTCCCATTTACTTTCACATTTTAAAAACTCTGTATTGAGACATGTTGACCCTTGATATGGGTATAGATTCTATTTTTCCTACTCAGAGGTTCATGTGGTGTTGTTAATGTGTGCCTGTGACCATTTTGTACTAGTTAATATAAATATATTTTAAATAGTTTTTGTAGCATTGTAATATTTAGTTGTTATTTTTAAAATTCTTATTACCATTTTTTAACTTTTGTATATACTGTAATTGCTCTAAGCTTTGTAAGTGTTTTTAATATATATATATATATATATATATATATATATATATATATATATATATATATATATATATATATATATATATATATATATATATATATATATATATATATATATATATATATATATATATATATATATATATTAAAAAGAACGTTAAAAATAAATAAATAAACTTTCAATCAAGATACTTTTTTCTTGGATTTTCCATGGTTTTATATTGCATAGTTGTACATACTATCAGGCTCTGCTATTTCCACAATTTCCAATTCTTATTTACCACCACCACCATGACTACCACTATCCATAAAGCTGTTTTATTACTTTTTCTCACCCTCACTCCTACCACCATGTTTTAATATTATTACCTATTTTTAACAACAGTTATAGACTTCTTTTAATGTTATCATTTATCACTATTTTTTGATATAGCTAAATCGAGTAATGATATTGAGACAAGATGTTATTCTCGAGCTGTTAATGTTCTTGAAAGTCAAGAGGAAAATTTAGCTGGTAAATCTGAATCATCACTTAAATGTTGTTCAGGAATACAAAATGGAAATATGGGATCATTAAGACGGTCTTCATTTGGCTCAAAATCTCACTCATCAAGCAAAGGAAAATCATTTTCTTGGGTAATTACTGTACATTTTTAAAATTCTTATTACCATTTTTTAACTTTTGTATATACTGTAATTGCTCTAATGAATGAAAAATTTGAATTGGAGTTGTGTGAATTTTCTTTTCTTTAATCTCATTAAAGAAAAGAAAATTTAAAATATTGTTTGAATATTTTGAAAGTAGTTAGTAACCATTTCCATCTGTTTAGTATTGTTTGTGTAATTTGAAGTGAGGAGGATTTTTGCACAGATTTGAAGGATATTTCAATGGTTAAAAATTTTTTTAATGCTTAAACTATCTTGAATTTTATTGTTTAAAGTAAATTTTTAAGTTAGTTTTTAAAACATGTTACATAAAATATTGATTCTTTATTTCCTTAGGGAATGTACTCTGAAAGTGATGCAAATTCTAGTCCCTTAACAACAAGTGTCAATAGCCTAAATGGACAGACTAAGAAATGCGCTTTATCTTTCACCACCTCTGAAAATGCTTCAAGCTTAACATCAGCAAAGTTAAAAGAATGTTCACTTTGTTTGCAAGAACTGGAAATTGACAAATTTCCCCAGCTGCTGACTTGTAATCATTCATCTTGTTTAAAATGTATGCAACAATATTTAATGGTGGAAATTACAGAGTCACGTGTAAACATAAGCTGTCCGCAATGTCATCAGTTAATGCATCCAACAGACATTCATTCAATACTCAGTAATCCTTTATTATCATATAAATATGAAGACTTTATGTTAAGAAGAGTCCTTTCAATGGATCCAGATACAAGATGGTGTCCTGCACCAGACTGTGGGTAAGTGATTATTTTTAGGGACATTAGTAGGGATGGAGCGATACCAAATTTTTTTACAGATACCAATACCGATTCCAAGACCTTCAACTTTCCTGATACCAATACTTACAGAATTCACTGATACTGATACCAAGTCTTAACTGTTAAGAATATATATATATATATATATATATATATATATATATATATATATATATATATATATATATATATATATATATATATATATATATATATATATATATATATATATATATATATATATATATATATATATATATATATATATATATATATATATATATATATATATATATATATATATATATATATCCAATCCCAGTAAGGCTCTAGGGGCCTGTCATCGGGTCCAGAACTCATATCCATCTAGATCTGTTGCAAATAATCCCATCTTCCACTAACTGTTCCACCGTAGTGGAATCCCCATCAGACTTCATCCATCTCTCCTTTGTCTCCCTCTCGGTCTTCTTCCTCTTGGCATCCACTCTCACCTCCCCCCTAACAGCTCTCTCCTATGGCATCCTCCACACGTGTCCCAACCATCTCAGTCTTGCTGCATCTATCTTTTGAATTATTGGTCCAGTCCCTACTTTCTCTAATTCTTTTGTTTCTTATCCTCTCCTTCCTGGTCCTTCCCACCCTCATCTCCACTGCTTGAATTCTGCTTTCCTCTCTTGTTGTTGCACTTCAAGTCTCTGTCCCATGTAACAAAACTGGAGTCAGAGTACTTTCAAAAATTACTTTCTTTACTCTTACATCCATTTTTTTTTGTCGACTAAGATTGGGTACAGCTCTTACTACTCTTCCATATTTCTCTATCCCATTGTGATTTCCAGCATATTACCTCATTCCCTTGTGAATACTTTCCCCTCAACAAATACATCTCTCTACCACCCTCATCTCCTTGCCATGCACCTTCAGCACAAGCTCCTTTCCACCATCCTCCCTTTTAACTATTAACAGTTCTGTCTTTCCCACATTCACGGTCAATCCTGCCTCTTTTAGCTTTTCAGCAAAACTTCTTATCACCTTTCTTAACTTCTCTCTATCTTGACCCCATATATATATATATATATATATATATATATATATATATATATATATATATATATATATATATATATATATATATATATATATATATATATATATATATATATATATATATATATATATATATATATATATATATATATATATATATATATATCCTTTGGTAGTAAAGAGCAGAGACCTACTAATTTCCACTAGAGTTAAACGCCGACATGCACCGATACACGGCGCTTGAAAGTGTGCAAGTCAAAAGAAGTTGGGGAAAACAGATAAAGGGAGTGTGTTCCAGACTTTACCAGTAGAGTACATATGAGATTAAGCATAGTGGTTAAGTCTGGGGTCAGACAATTGGACAGAGAAACGACATGACTGTGTAGAAAGGCGTGTTTGACAAGCACTTATCAATGGGAAGGTATGAACGAAGAGTTCAGAAGAGCAGTGTCCATTGTATTAGCGATAGTATATAGTGATTTACGCAACAGCTCTACGGGCAGAAATAGACTGGAGAGAATTAGTGAGAAAGGAAGAGCTGCATGAGTGGAACTACCCCAGATGTGTGAGGCATACTCCATACAGGGGAGAACAACACCCTTAAAGAGAAAGCAACTTGATTGTTGTAAAAAATCACGAAGGCGCAACAGAACACCCAACCTCTTAGAAGCTTGTTTATAAAGAGATATAATGTGATCCTTCCAAGAAAGATCACTAGTGAAAATTAAGGACAGAAAAAGGCTTGAGTTGTGTGTTTTCAAAGATGTTATTGTTTTGTGAAAGATATTGTCGAGTAGAGATATGGAGGAACTAAGTTTTTTATGCATTGAAAAAAAATGTATTCTCTTCCTCAATTTGAAATACGAGAAAAATTAAAGGTCATATTTTTCCAAGTCCACCACTCTAGCGTCAATTAACTGTTCTTGGGAGGAGCGCCTTTCAAACTGAAAGGAGTAATGAAGGGTGGAGTCATCAGCATAGGATTGGATAGGTAAAGAAGTAATGGAGAGAAGATTTTTTAATGAAAAGTGTAAAAAGTGTTGTGGACAGGACAGAATGATGAACAAAACTATAAACAGATTTAAAGTATGAACGGTAGCTGTCTACAACAGCAGCTATAGAACGACCGGAAAGAAAATCAGAGAAAGGGAAAATTCTGAAAGAGTGAAGTTTAGAAATTAAATCTTTGTACCAGTTCCTATCAAAGGCTTTCGAAATGTCCAGCTTCATAGCAAAAGATTCACCGAAATTCCGTAGAGTGGAAGACCAAGAGTCAGAGAGAAGGGAAAGGAGATCACCTGTAGAGTGTTTCTTATGGAAGTCATACTAGCGATCAGACATAAGATTAGATCTGAAGAATTGAGATGTTTCCAATTGAGATTCGAAAACTTTAAAAAGAACGGAGGTTAAAGAAATGGGATGGTAGTTGGAGGGTTGAGATTGGGTCCCCTTCTTCGGCACAGGTTGAATGAGCGCACGTTTCCAGCAAGAAGGGAAGGTTGAGGTGAAGAGACGGAGACGAAATAGTTTACCAAGGCAGTGTGCAAGCTTTGAAGCACAAATTTTGAGAACCGCAGGAGGAATACCATCAGGACCATACAATTTCTTAGTGTTAATCTCTGAAAGAACAGAAATGACATCTTTAGAAGAAATTACAATGTCAGGCATAAATGAGTTGGAGAGGGTTGAAGAAGGAGGAATAACTCCGGAATCGTCTAAGGTAGAGTTAGAGACAAAAGTTTAAGTGAAGAGTTCAGCTTTAGTAGAAGGTAAAATGGCAGTAGTGCCATCAGAGGGAACTACAGGAGAGAAAGTTTACTGTTTTCATCACAGATGTTCCCTCTAAGCTAGCACCAACAAATCAACAATTGTGTTCAGAAGATGTCACTCCCGAGAGGTCAAATTTCACCATATGTTTGTTTTAACCATTGCACAACAAAGCTTGTTGTACATTGAAATATAATCTAGAAAAATTAACACAAACTTGGTAATAAATATGCATGTGACTCACTATTCTCCCATGCCAGTTGTAAATTTAGGATTTTGACGTCAATGCCCAAATGAGGAACCCCAAGAGAAATTGAGAACTTATTAAAAATGATTGGTTCAGTTATGCAGGATAATTAATAAGGAATGATGTCACAATTGAAGAATGTTTGGAAGAAGTTACTAACCAAATTGTTTAGTTTAGTTTCATTAAAGGCAAAACAAATCAACGAAATTGTTATTTTAACAATTAAGATAAAATGTATGTTATGAATGGCAGTAAGATTTAAAGAAGAAAGCCCAGTTCACTATTAAGCTTGAGTTTTTCAAAACAAACCAAAAAATATACAATATATGTTTTTACCAAGGCAGGGCAAGGAACTGAATAAGTACAAACCACAAAATTTTAAATCGAGTGACAAAAGTTAATGTGATTATTGCTTTTGGGGTTACTCAACTATATATAAAGGATATAAGGTTACAGAAGAAAACCAACATAGCACACACATGTACAAGCAATATTAAGAGGGCTTTATAATGCTTTTATAGGTAACAAAAATGGAAAGTTGTACATTGGAACATTTTTAATTTAATTTATCTTTTTAGTTTTAGGACAGTGAAACAGGTAAAAATCTTATCAAAATCAATAACAGTAGGTTATAAAAAAGCAATGGAGCATTCTTTTCAGCATTGATCAAAATAAAAAGAACAAATGGAAGAAATTGAGACTAATCAGAATGTATTGAATTTGACCAGATTTACCAAATGTTTATTCTTCTACCTAAGAAGATGTGCATGATCCTGCAAGCTATGATAGGCCATAGACTTTAGATGTTCATAATAAGTGGGATTCAAAATGCAATTAAATTGTTTGAATATAATTTTGCCTTTTAATATCCAGGGGAAAACCCCCCAACACTTTACAAGAATTGTTTAATTCAGTCATTAAATGCACTGATTTTTTATTGTATCTCACTATTTATCCATCCTATGGATGGAGTCTGGCAATATTGATTTTTAAAGGTAATAATAAAAGTGTTCTATTTTTTGTTGAGTGTGTTTCCATTGTTTCTATCTTTTTTCATGACAACTTCAATAGAGCTCTGAGTACATATGAGATTGACTAGTGCTTAGGGACCGACCGGGGTTTCCTAAATTTGTAAAGAGGTCAAAAGCACTGAAATTTAAGGTTAAGAAAATTAGATATAAGGTTTATTTAATTGTAAGGAAGGAGTAGAATAGGCAACATTCACTTAAATTAATGATTATATGCATTTTCTCCAAAAAAAAAAAAAAAAAAAAAAAAAAAATTACAGTTTTGTATAGTTAAAGTTTAAAAAAAGTACAAAAATTAAAAAAAAAAAAGTTTTTTTTTTTTTTTCATAATAGTGATTCAACAGGTTTACTTAAGTAAGACCCTAAGGTAAAGTTTGAAAAAATGTAAGATATAAAATTATCAATTTAACCTGTATTTATACATATCATTGTTATTTTATTGCCATGTATCAAACTTGTATCATTTAGCTGCATTATTTAAAAATTATTATTTTGTTTATACTTTCAGTCAATATGGCTAAAAGATCAGCTTCTGCAGTATTTGAATACTTTACAATGTTTCAGGATAGGCTCGAAATAGCTAAATGTTAACATCTGCAGTCAGAAAATTAGAAGAGAACCTCCGGGTGCTACAAGTAAAAAAATTTCAACCAAATCTTTTTGGAGTATCTAAAATCAAAACACAAAGATGAACATTCACTAGCAGAAAACTGATTGAGCTGAAATTTTCAAAGTATGTGAATTTTTTCACGAAGTTCTGAGTTGATTTCGAGCATTTTTTTGAGTCTATAACGGTTTGAAACTTATTTGAACCCAAAGTTGAAAAAAATGAATAACTGGATCAAACCACTGGTCCACATGAGCTGAAAATTTAGCTGAATACCTTTGCCCCAATTTCTTGCATTGGTGGGAATAGGTTTTTGATATCACGTCTAGAAAAAAGTTATATAAGCACTTGAAAAAAAAATTTGCAAAAATCGTACCCTTCTGGAGGAAAAAATTATTTATAAAAAACGCTACCTACTATTTTTTTTTATTTGTGAATATTGTTTAGAAGAGGGCAGGGCAACAATATTTATTTAGTGCATATTTAAATGCTCTTTGTTTGAAGCGAGATATAGCCTCTCAGACTTTGGGAATTTTTGAAATTTGGCCAAAAATGGACCTTTTTGAAGGCTATATCTCAAAACCAACGAATGTCATCGAATAAAGTACATAGAGGAATTTGTAGCCCCACCCCTCCTCTATACACACCAAAAATAGGAAATGTCATAGTTGTATTTTTTTTTTTAAAATTTTGTCTGAAAAGGTGGATTTTTTTAGTTCAAAAAAATTTTTTTTTTCTATAGTGGGTCAGTTTTTGGCTTATAACATTTTTCCTATAACTCTGGGAACAAAAGTCTATTAGAGACTTTTGTATCCCATTTAATTTTGAATAAATAGTCCAATTTTCAGCTCATTCTAAAAACTGGTTTTGCACCGCCATTCAATTAAAAAGGGTAAAATTTCAACAACAAAAAAAAAAATAAAACTTTTAACCGTAATAGACTCGGAAAAACGCTAGAAATGGACTTTTCTTACCGGTAAAAAATCTATATAACTGAAAGTTTCAGCAGAATCGGCTGAAAATTAAAAAAAAAAAAAAAATTAAGTATAATTTGCCATTTTAAACCCCGGCCGGCAACCCCGGTTTTCCCTGATTTTTGGCCGGTGCCCCGGTCAGTTCATACTAGTGCTTAGCTGAAAAGGCACCATTAAATCTGGGTTTGTGAAAAGTAACTTCTTATCAGTTACATATACTGGAACTGAATGAGGATCCTGCATTATAGTGTGAAATGTTGCCCATTACTTTAAATTGTAGTACTTTTAATATTTTAATATGCACAGTATTTTAGTGATATATATATATATATATATATATATATATATATATATATATATATATATATATATATATATATATATATATATATATATATATATATATATATATATATATATATTCGGCTTCATTACTCTATCTCATATGAGCTTTATTTCACAGGTATGCTGTCATTGCTTCTGGATGTGCCAGTTGTCCAAGATTAAAATGTGAGCGTCCTGGTTGTGAGAGTAGTTTTTGTTACCACTGTAAAGCTGAGTGGCATCCAAACCAAACCTGTGATATGGCAAGAGCTCAACGGTCTCCTAATGCTCCTTTTTCTTCTTTTTCATGCATTCATGATCTCCAAAATAGTTAGTACAATTCCATAAAATTGTTTTAACAAATTTAAAAGATTAAAAAATTTTCATTTATCTTTCCTCATTGTTTACAGATGATGATGTTAAGTCATGTCCCCGTTGTCAAGTACTTATTGTGAAGATGGATGATGGATCCTGTAATCACATGACTTGTTCTGTTTGCAGTGCAGAGTTTTGCTGGCTTTGTATGAAAGAGATTTCAGATTTGCATTATTTGAGGTATATATATATTATATATATATTATATATAATATATATAATATATATATATATATATATATATATATATATATATATATATATATATATATATATATATATATATATATATATATATAATAACACGTGACCACACTTTTCATCTTGTGTGACATTTATATTTATTCACCTTGTATATGTACAAAAAAACAAAAAGAATTAATCAACACAGGAGTTAAGCAAGGTGTAGCAATCATTATACCTTTTTACGGGTTTTGTCTGAAAAACTCTATTTTTAGTATAAAATTTATTTAGGATTATTGTAGAATAAAAGGAAGCTAAAGCCTGTAGTAGAATTTTAAAATTTTGCCTCTATTCTTGAGGCTCGATCATGGTTAACTAACTATAATGAATCAGCTAAAAAGTGTTTATAAAAAAATAATTTTGCAAAATATAAAATACTAATTTTCAAGCAAACAAAATTTGTTTTAATTCAAATTCTACAGAAAGTTAATAAAGCATATATTATTTTCCAAATATAAGTATTATCAGAGAAACTTGTGTATCTGCAAAGTATTTATTCAAAATATTTAAAAAATATGTAACCATTTTTTCGTTTCATTAAATTTGCCAGTAATTAGTTTCTTAATAAATAGTTATTCTGTATTCAGAGAGAGTTGAAATTACCAATTTATAAAAGGTTTTAAACAATTAGCAATTTCAACTGTTGGAAAGGAGGAGGGAGGAGGTTGAATTTGTTTTTCATCATGTAGTATTTCTATATTTTACTGTATTTATACCTATTTTGCATAACTGGATCTCTAGGTATTAGTTACACATCCAACATTGTATCCTACTTTTTATAATTGAACTGGTACAGAACATCGCAATTGTTTATTCTCCAAACAATAGTCACTACTAAAATATGAGGACACTCATCAGGGTTTGTTAAAGCTTCGTATGTAAACTTTTTAAATTTGTCTGTGTTCTTTGAGAATTGCTGTTTTTTCCCTTTGGAATTGTTAAATGATTTGAAATGAAAAATTATTTAGTTTTCTTATTTGGTAAACGGTTCTTAGAAATCAAGTTATTATTTATTGCTTATAAATGGCATCCTAACCTTTAAAAGACTGAAAATGGAAAATTTGGAATACCAAAGTAAGAACTTGAGAACAAATTGTGTCATTGCACACACAAACTCAACCAACACCTTTGGAAGTTCTATGATAATAAAGACAAAAAGTTGGAGCTGGGCAGGATTTGAGTTCTCTATCACAGAAGGGCTATCAAGCATCTGATTTTCGAGTAAGAACAAGAGATGATGTCTAAAGAAAAATGTTAACAAAAGTGGAAATTAAACTAAAGGGTACAAATCTTGCTAAAATTAATGAAAAAAAAATTTGTTTTAACAATTTTGTTAATACATTGCAATGGCTACACTGTCATCAAAGTCTAATAATTCCAAAACAAAGAGCGAAGACCTGTTGATGAGAGACTATCTTTATGAATGTTGCCTCCAGAAAATACTGCCAGATAAAACTGTTATTGTTCTATGAAAGAATGTTAAATTTCTGATATAGTTGGAGAATGTGATGGGTATCAAAAGTAATGTTAAGTCTCACCCTGATAGAAATATTAATATTAATATGTTGAGGATAGGTGTGTTTATCTGTTTGGTCAAAGTAACTAGGAAATTCTCAGGAGAGGCTGAAATTCTGTTGATAGTGAGCAAGCCTTTCTATTTCTACATATAAACTTGTAAGAATGTGGTTACCTTTCTAATAGATTAGTCTGTTGTGTTGATTGTCATAGAACTTTATTATTATTATTGTGTAAATTTAAGGTGGGCTGAAAAATAAAAAATTTTAACATCAAAAAGTGTCCCTTCCTAATACCTGGCTTTTGATTTGTAAAACACATTTATGAAGAAAAAAGTCAGTGGTTGTTATTTTTATTTGACCCACTTGGGTTTAAGTCTCAAAATGTAAAATTTTGGACATTTTTAGGGGTTAATAATACAAAAATAATCATAAATGCTTTATAAAATAAGCTACAAGCATCAATTAGGTACCAAATGATGGAGAATTAAAATTAGAACATGTTTTATTGAAATAAAATTTTTCCTTAAAAACTATATTTATGAAGTTGACTAAATTTTTTTTTGTTATTTAGTTGAAATAGTGCCATATACTACAAAAATATGACTGCGGATACTTTTAATATATTACCCCTATGTTCAAATTAACTATCAAGATATAAAATCCTTACAAATCCAAACAAGCAGTGGTTATTTATATAGAAAACAGAAAAAAATATATAAAACATTAAAATTTAAAATCACTTTTTGATTTGAAATTTTTAAGAAATTTCCTGGACCTAATTTTGTTTCGAATAACTCCATCTCTGCTATCATGTCCAACTACAGATGCTGAAGCTTCAGTGACAAGTTTTACATGTCTTTCAACATTTTGGCTGTGACACTCATGTCTTAACTTAAGTGGTTTTTTGATAAATTCAAGTATTTTATCTTCTTCAATCAGTCTTAAAACCGGTGGAATTGTGTGCCATTGGGAAATTGAGGTCATTTTATAATAACATACAGCTTTGAAATTAATCTTGGGCTTTAAAAACACTCTTACATCTTTATTCATTGAGGGGTAATCACTTTCACTAACATTGGCTTCATTGTCATCATCACTCTCAACCGTTCCCCTACAAAATCATCTTCTTCACCATGATAGTCTTCTATGAGGCCTTTCAAATGCAAAACTTTATTAACCGCTTTCCTTCTGACCTCTTCATCCTCGTCGGCTAACATTCCAATGAGAATATTTTCACCATGAGCAAAATAACTGTTATTATCTATAACTTTATAACAAATGTTCCTAGCATTTGATTCAGGAAATTTATTGATTCTTTGAATCACATTAAATAGGTTTTTGGGACCGTCAGTTAAATATTTATTAATCTTAATATCAAACCAACTAGGAAAATACACCTTTACTATAAATTCGGCAATCAGCTTTAGATTTTTAGTAGGTTTGGAAATGGATACATAATACCGCAAGATTCTGCATGCTAATGTTAGCCAACGAGAATGGTTCATAGGTCCAACTTCTAAAAAGGCCAAATCGTCATCTATGTTCCCTGTGATTACACCCCAACAGATGCGATAAGCATAGTACTGGTCAGTCGATAAGTCATCAATGACTTTATTGTGTAGTATGACAAATTTTGGATTTGGAATTTGCCTAAACTTAGCAACACCCCATTTGGAAACATTGCCATTCAGCTGTGAGCCAATGGCTCCAGAAAATTTATCTGGCCCTTTGGTAGTTCCATCAATTTTCATAAAAATATGCCTTAAAGGTAACTCATTTAGATGCAAAATGCAAATATCCCACTGTAATGGAACTCCTAGAAACATTTCCAAATATCTAATGGAACCACGTGAATGACCAGTATTGACATTGGTTCCATCTGCCTTTGCTAAGTTCAGTCTTGTTTGAAGCTCTGTTCCCTGTAGTGTTTTGAATATTCCATGAGCTACATCTATTCCCTTGGCGCTTTTTTGGTGTGATGTGATCAAGGTAAAAGTCATCTGAAAATAGAAATTTCTAATAACATAGGTACAGAATATTTTATAAATATAGGTAGTTTAGTTTTCATAATTTATAGGCGCTTGATACTTACTTAGTATTACTTACCTGGCTCACCAGTGATGACATAATGCTCCTCCAGCAGTGTTGAAGTGTGATATGTCCCATTAATTTCACAATTCACAAGGGTTGCATCTCGCCTGCCATCGAAGCCTATTCCTGTGACCTTTTCGAACAGGATTTTTTCTTCTTTCTGCGCTTCTGCTCGCAATTTTTCCCTTTCTCTTCTTAATTTATTTCTGAATGGTATTGTTGTGTTAAACTATTATAATTATTATAATTATAACTAAATAATTGTAGATAGGTATTTAGTAGTAATTTGTATGATAGAAATACTTGCTTGTCAATAACATGCTGCATTTTGTCTTTGGTGATAACTCCAAAATCTACCAATGTAGCAGAAGCAATAGCTGCACCAGCTCTGTCACTTATTTGATACCTGAAAAAGAGATTTTTAGTACTATTTATAAGGAAAATAGCTTTCAATAGGAATTTGGTATGAATATATCTCAATGTCTAATGAAGCATTGATTTGTAAGATTGTTTTTTTTTGGCGTTCTGTAACTTTTAATGACAACACTACTTAAATTACCTGTTACACATTTCAGCAAGCATTCGTAGCCTTGTTCGATTTTGCTCAGAACTTGACATTTCTCCACTATAATCAGGATCTGAATCATTACTAATTGAAAATGACTCAGATATTTCAGCATCTGATTTCTCTATTTCTCCAGATACTTGAGGACTTTCTTCTTCAAGTCCTTGAAAAGAGCAGCTTGCTTTCATCTCAGAAGAATCCAGTTTCCTAGCTTTCTTTGAACTAAAACTTTCTTGAATAACTCTTTTTTTTTAATTTGGCTTCAGAAGGTGTTTCAGGAACTAGCTTAGAAGTGCAGTAGCCATGCCTGTTGGTTTTTTGATCCTGAAAATGGAAAAATTCTATAAAACACTTTTTATCTCTACCTACTGGATGTTAAATATAATTTTAAGTTTGAATTGAGTATTTCAGTAAATGCTTTAAAGCTGGGTCTAAACTTTTGATGTTATACTCACCTCATAAAACTTGTAATCTTCATCTGTCATTTTTAATAGAAACTTCTTTTCAATTTCTGCTAGTTTCTTGTGGTCTTTTTGATGTACATCAAATAGTTGATTTGCCTCTTCTATAAAACCTCCTGCATCTGTTTCATATTTTTGTCCTCTTTTCTTTTTGTCATAGTTCACAAATTTATAAAATTTTTCAATGTAACTGCTGAGCTTTGTTTTAATTCCAATGACAGATATTGGATAAACATTATAATTTACCCATAGATTGAATAGTTCTACACTAACATCCCTCTGAACACTGTCTTTCCTATAGTCTTTAAAGTAAAGACATCTTTCAAGCACTTGCTTTAAAGTGGGAAGTTTTCCAAGTTTTTTCTCATATCTGGGGTGGCTCAGGTTTCACCCGTCTTTTGGATAGGGTTGAGTCAAAGGCTAAAAGACTTATAAACTGTCCCGTTCTTTCTAATTCTCTTGATTCTTTATCTTTGCGACGTGATGTTGGTGCCTTGTCACTTTTCTATAGGTACTACAGTGGCAAATGCTCGAGGGAACTATCCACCCGTGTACCTCCACCTTTACGGCGTCCTCGCAGCACAAGGAGTGCAATGTCCGCGCATCAATTTTGCGTGGACATAGGCAACTCCAGGCTTGTCCGCTGTAGTGCCTCTTTCTTTCCTGCCACCTCTGTCTTGTGGAACTCTCTTCCATCTTCTGTATTTCCCTCTGCATTTAATCTCAATTTCTTTAAAGCCCGCGTCTGCGCCCACCTGAGAAATTTGCGTTAGGTGGGTACTGTGGGGGTGGTTTTTATTTTCTGGATTTTGTACTCTATTTACTTTCATTTTTATTCTTTTAACACCCCCTCCTTGAATAGGGCTTTGCCCGTCAGTGGTGGTGATGTGTAAAAAAAAAAAAAGGAAATTCTTATAAGGGTTTAAAGCATTCATCCACAATGTATTTATTTGATTTATTTACTGTTTTTCTTGTAGACATCGCTAAATATATTAAAATTGAGGATATTTATTTAATTATGTATCTGAAAAACAACTAAATAGATATTAAATAAGTCAATTTTTGGAAAAAAAGTTGATTTGCTTTTAGTTTTCTGTAAATAACTTTTTAAATATAGGTGTTACAAGAAAATGTCATAGAATAAACATTGTTTAAAATTAAATTCTGCATCTTTTAGTGTAAAATCTATACACATTGAACAAATATTAAGAATTTTATGAAGAATTTAAGGATTTTTAACCTAAGAAATTTGACAATTTTTTTTAGTTCTTTTATATAACCTCAAGTGGGTCGGCTAAAACTGGTAACAACATGGTTTTTTTTTGTCATAAATCTTCATGTTGTATCAAAAGCCAAGTAATTAGAGGGGACACTTTTATTTTAGGTTTCGACCCACAATATAATGTGTATGTTGATTGAAAGGTGGGTAGATCAGAAATGAAAAGATAGAGAAGAGAAAACATAATAGCAATATGAAAATTTTTTTACAAGGGATATTCATTGGATTTACTATTGGATATTACATGGAAAGCATTATTTCTTATTGAAATTTTATTCACCCATGTATAGCACATTTAAAAATTTGCTAATTTTCATTAATTAAAAAAAAAAATAGGTACTAATTCCATGTTTTACTTATTTGCAGTGTAAAAATATATTATAGTGTTACCATTGTTAAATTTCTTACTATGAGAGGAAGTGTAATTTATAATTTTTGTAGTTTAATATTGATGTAAAGGACATTACAGGAAAAATTGTTTTGGGTCTTTAACGAATGCTTTGTTTTTGTAAAATGTTTTCCTTTTGATAGAGAATTTTTAGGTCATTTCAATTATTGTATTATGGTGGTTGGTGCACTGTGAAGGTTATCCTACATTGTGTTCTTAAGAATAGGAGTTTTTCTATTTATTATCTTTGCTGACAGTGAGATAATTATATAGTATGAGAGGATAGGATGTTGGAATCTTTTCTTGGTTTAAATTTTGGGATGAAAAATACAGCCCTTATAATACTTCACCAGGGCTGGGGAGCTCATAAAATTTGTTTCAGCACCAGCTCTGGCGTTAGAGGCATTGTCAAATTTGGCTTCTGCTCTGGCTCTGGCTCCGCCTTTGATTTAAAGGTTTTCCTAATTTTTATACCACCACCCAGAAATATCAACCCAAATGCAGTTCCACGGCAATGGGACTCAAAACTTCATTTTTATATAATAGTTTTGAGCTGGACACAACTTTGCTCGCACAATACAAAGTCCCATTTTTTTTTTTTAATCAATACAACCAAATTTATAAAACATTGTTCTCTTCATCAAAAGAAATAAACAATAATTTCAAAATTTTATTCAAAATAAATTTGTTTTAAGAAATAGTATGGCTTCAATTAGATCTTCTTTCATTGAGGCTCGTAAGTCTACTGAATTATTCGAAGGGCCGAAAATAGGCTTTTCACACTCACTTTGAGTGTGCTTGTATTTTATCCATATTTGGGATTTAATGAAACATATGTTGAAGTTGAATTTTAAAATTAGACCACATTAAAGGTACCGTATATACATTTAAAATTTTTGGATGTAATTCAATTGATAATTTTAATTGCATAATTTAATTATTTGACTTCACAAGATAACTATTATTTGGGGCAAAAAAAAATTTTTTTTTTTATTAATATTGTTAGGGGAATAAGTATTTTACTGCTAAGAATATTCAGACTCTATACATTAGTATTTGAATTCAGTATTTGCACTTTTAAAACATTTTGAGACTTCTTCTTGAAATATGTACTGTAACCTTGTTCCTCCCTTTAATGAAGGAGGAGACACTGCCAATATGGAATCTCCAGGAACAGAGCATGTGTCTTTCCTTGTGGGAAAATTATATGACCTGATTCCAAAGGTAGCAGAAGGCTCTAGAAAGTTGAAAAAGAAATCATCAAATTCCTCATTATATTCCTCAATAATTCCAAACCATATTTTCTTGTCATAAATACAACTAACATATTGGCCCACTTTTACAGCATCATGTACAGTGTCTCCAGGTGTATGTATGATCCTTTTCAATTCCCCTTTAGAGGAGCTTGAAAACAAATAAACCATTAGTTCCTCTGTTTTTTTAGGAACAAATCTATGAAACTGTCTAGTTCCAGGAATAGTACAGATGTCTGCAAATCTATGCTTTAACTTTCTATTGGATACTTCTAATTCACATTTAGAAATAAAGAAATACTTGATATTTGAACTCAAGCTTTCTTCACGAAACATTTCTTCAGCTGTGAAAATTTGCCCTGAGGTAGTTCTATGCAAACTGGCACATGCAGTAGCTCTTTTTATTGTTCCTCCAATTCCATCACTTGCAGACTTGCCATGAGAAGTAGCAAAGAAGTTACACTCAAGTCAATCCATAGTCTTCGTTATAATAACTGTGGTTTTTAAAGTTGTATTTGTTTTTATACTGGCCTACACAACCATCGGAAAAATAGTGTATTTTCTTTAAATTTGGTTGACTTACTTTGAGATAAGGAATAAGCTTTGAAATGAATGTGTGAACCATAACTGTATTGTGCTTTGTTGAATCAGAAAGGAAGCAGAAGCTCTTATGGCAGAGTTTATGTGAACCATTTGATTTGAAATAAATGAAAAGATGTACTGTACATTGGGAATTTTCGTAATGGAAACCCTGAGCTGCATCTTGGACTAGGAATGAACAGTTTTCTGAAAAGTCTCCAACAACCACTGCTTCACTGTGGAATGGCAAATTTTCTTTTAAGTCCTTAAAATGAGCTTGCTTCTGAGCAAAGGAGTCGATAGGGGGTGAGGTAATAGAGAGAAGGTCATTAATGGAAAGCAGAAAAAGGGTTGGGGGTAGCACAGAGCCCTGAGGAACATCACTATATATAGATTTAAAGGAAGAATGGTGGCTTTTTTCAACAGCTGCTATGAATGACTGGAAAGGAAATTAGAAGATCACAGAGAGTAAAGTTCATACCGAAAGAGGGAAGTTTAGAAATCAAAGCTTTGTGTTAGACTCTATCGAAAGTTTTTGAAATGTCTAGCGTGACAGCAAAGGATTCACTGAAATGCCGAAGAGTGGAGGATCAAGAGTCAGAGAGAAGGAAAAGAAAATCACCAGTAAAGCTTTTCTTATGAAAGCCATTCTGGCAATCAGAGATAAGATTAAAAGAATTGAGATGTTTCCAAATCATCCTGTTTAGTATAGATTTGAAAACTTATAGAGAGAACAGAAGTCAAAAAAATGGGACTGTAGTTGGAGGGTTGAGAGCAGTTTCCCTTCTTCGGTGCAGGCTGAATGAGCGCACGTTTCCAGCTTGAAAAGAAGGTTGAAGTAAAAAGACAAAGATGAAATAGTTTACCAAGGCAAGGTGCAAGCTCTGAAACACAAGTTTTAAGAGCCACAGGAGGAATAACATCAGGACCATACAACTTCTTATTATTAAGCTCATGGAGAGCGGAAATAATGTCTTTAGAAGAAATTCTAGTTTTAGGCATAAATGAGTTGGAGGAGGTTGAAGGAATCGTCAAAGGTTGAATTAGAGGCAAAAGTTTGAGTGAAGAGTTCAGCTTTAGAAGAAGGTAAAACAGCATTTGTGCCATCAGAAGATACTAAAGGAAGGAAAGAGGAAGAAGCAAAGTTAGAGTTGACATAATTTGCAAAATGCCAGAATGAACGTGAAGAAGAGGAACCAGAAAGATTATTGCATTTTCAACAGAGAAAAGAGTTTTAAGTGTTATGAAGGATAGATTTTGCTTGATTCTGAAATGAAATATAAGTTGTGTGAGTTTCTGGAGTTTGAAGACGATGGTAATCCCTGAAGGCAATGCCCCTGCGTCGAATATCGCATGAACAAATAGAGTTAAACCAAGGTTTGTTAGGTTTAGTAGAAGGGAATAAAATGGAATGTATGCCTCTATGCTAGAGAGAATCACCTCAGTAATGCATACTGCACACTCCGAGGAACCCCTTCCATGGAATTAATAATCATTCCACAGGAAATCTAAGAAGTACAACCACAAGTCTAACCAGCTTGCTGCACTGAATAGAAAGGGGTCTTTCCTGCGGAAGACTTGAAGAGATTAAAGAGGATACAGAGAAAGGAAGGTGATCGGAGGAACCCAAAGGAGGAAAGATGTTAACAGTATAAGGAGAAGGATTAGAAGTTAGAAAAAAATCTAGAATGTTAGGTTCATCTCCAAGACGATCAGGGATACTTAAGGTGTAGTAATTCTCCTTCAACTACACAAAATTGTGAATACTTTGGATCAATCTACCATAGGATACTTTATCAAGTTGTAACTGAAATGTAAGTCATAGGTTAAAGTCAGTTAATGTTAAGTCCTAATAAATGTTAAAAACTGAGTCAGTGTTAATAAGAAGTATCAAGTCCATTTGTTGTGATAGTATTGTTGATATTCTCACTATTAAAAAGGTAAATATATATTTTATAACACTACTTTGTAACTTATGTAATCAAGTGTATTTATTTGAAATCATCTATAATTACATCGAAGTGTCATCTTTCAAGAGAGTTTTTCTACCTCTCTAGTTCAATGAAACCCTTTCCTTATATTGTCCACTAAACTTTAGGAAATACTCAAAACATTATTCTGAAGTGGGTGCCTGGAATAATTGGGGAGGGGGGTTAATACAAGGCAAGATGGTTCCAGATAATTTGTAATTTAAAAAAATCTTAATAATCTTTTCATAATATTAACAATATTATATATATATATATATATATATATATATATATATATATATATATATATATATATATATATATATATATATATATATATATATATATATATATATATATATATATATATATATATATATATATATATATATATATATAGCCCATCTGGTTGCACATTTTGGGGTAAAAAACCATGGTCAAGAAAAAAGAAAATTTTATGGCAGTTGGGAACGTTAGTTGGTGCTCCTCTTGGAATTGGTTTAGTAGCAGGCCTTGCCGTTCCAGCTATGATCATAGGTACTGTTTATATATATATATATATATATATATATATATATATATATATATATATATATATATATATATATATATATATATATATATATATATATATATATATATATATATATATATATATATATATATATATATATATATATATATATATATTTAATTTTCTTTCATTGATTTCATTGATCTTGAGCATCAGTTCTTCATTTTTCATATTTATTCTATGATCCTTATTGTCTGATAGTAATATAAAAAAAATCTGGTCTCCAACATTTAATACATTTCAATGCGGGTACATTCTTCTCTCAGTCTTATTTTTCCCCATTATACACCTTATCAAGTAAAAGCATTCCGTTCTCAGAGTGTGAACTTAGTACAAAGCATACCCAATACACTGAGGAGAGTCCTTCACCAGGGAGAGAAATCTATGGATATAAAATAAGGATGCACCGATTAATCGGTCTAATCGGCCATTGCCGATTAATCGGTAATCGCCTATTCACACGATTGATCAGCCGATAGCTTAAATCCTTTACCAGAACAAACCAACCTTTACAAGACCATTTCATAACTGCCAAGTTAATCATCAGATAGCTTCGATACATTAACAAATAACAATACCAATATAATTTTCAAAATTGTTAGTCATTTTGTGCTAGGCAGCTATTGTTTTTTTTTTTTTTTTTTTTTTTTTTTTTTTTTTTTTAATAAGAAATCATTCATAAATTATGAAACATTAACATATTATAATTGACTCATTCTTAATACAAATACTACAAATACATACATACAAATTGCATAAAAATACTACTAAATTTTGGCAGTTTTCCTTGTTTTCTGTTTATACTGTTGCCTCTTCAATTCATGTTGTCTTCTATCACGGCTCTCAAGCTCATCAGTATTTAAAGTTCAATACTCTTAAGTTATAATGCTGAAACAAAAGAGTTTCCCCATTTTCAGGACAAAGCCTTTTCCTTGTAGGTTCATAGATATTACCACCTGTACTAAAGAGTCTTTCACTCTCAACAGATGATGGTGGTGCACTTAAATATTTTGAAGCCAAATTGCTCAATATTAGTAAAGTCTCCTGTGTCTTTTTCCACCAAAGAAATGGGTCTTCGCTTCTTTGAAGTGTTGGTAGAGTTAAATATTGATCCAGTTCCTTTGCGCATCTACGAGTAACAGATTTACTCCTCTTCTGTTTGGGTTGCACATCTGTTGTACTTGCAACGTCTAAGTCTGAATTTATTTTCATAGGCTTATTTGACTTAAAATCATCTAACAGTTTTGAAAGGGAAACAGTTTTAGGTACACTTTCATAAGTTTAATTTTCTTGATCATCATTAGAAGAGTTGTCTCCTGTTTGACTATCAATAGAATTTATCTCAGCTAATTGAGAATGATTAAAGTGTGAGACTATTTTTCTGCTAATTGCAATTATATTGCTCACAGCCTATTACAAAAATATTGATTCATTTACTGAAAGTTGCAATGTGTGTATGAAACATGATAGTGACCGTACACCACACTCCCTCATACCACCAACCATATTTGTGGCGGAATCTCATAGTACAAGAAAAATTTTGTTGGAGATCTTATACACATTCAGAACAATGTGTAGTTGTTCACTTATTATTTCAACTGTATGTGAACCAGGGAAAGGAACAACTCTAAGCACAGCTCTACATTGTTTAAACTCATCTGAAAGCCAATGGCCTGTCACACTCAGAAAAGGAGCATTATTTGTTGAAGCTGTCCAAATGTCTGTGGTCAAAGAAAGACTACTAATTTCATCGAACAATGTCTTAATTTTTGCTTTTACTTTCATAAATATATCTGGGATTATTTTGTCTGTGAAATATTTTCTTGATGGAATTCTGTAATTAGGACAGTTTTGCAGTAAGCCTTTGGAATCCAATGTCAGATGTTAAAGAATATGGTTGAATATCAACAGCTATCATTTCTATCAAATAATGTATCTCTTGGGACTTGTGATTGTTAATATTCCAAATTTTACTCTTTTCTAAAACTGATTGTATAGTTGGTTAAACTTTTTTTGGAGGCTCATAGTTGCTGCAACTTGCTTCTGAAGTATTTGGCTGTGACCAATCATATTGCCTTTTCAGCTTATCCGTTTCAGCTTTTGCTTCATCTGAATGAATTTTCTTAATGTGGTTCAACATATTTGTCATTGTATAACTTTTTGCAGATTTGCCACCTCTTGATATTGTGGCTTTACATAATTTACAAATAAATTTACTGTTATCCTTAGGATGTTTTGGACAAGTGACAAAATTTAGCTTATGAGTCGGCCCTTTGACCTGTCAATGTTTTGGGGTAATCTCGAAAGTTTTAGTTATTTGTTGTTCTTTTTTTAATGATTTTAAATGCCACTATACCCGAAACGTCAACAGGAAAAATAGTCTACAGGTTAAAGGGCCGACACTTTTGAAAAAAATATGTTGATCACTTTTCTTTTCAATTTCAGGCCCTATACCCAAAACGTTGACGGGGAAAATAGTTGACACTTTTGAAAAAAAAAATGTGTCTATCACTTTTCTTTTCAATTTCAATGCGTCAATGCCTTGACCATATTTAACAAAAAGTGTGTCAACTGTTTGACCAACATTGTATTTTTTTTTATATCAAGTCTATCTTTTTAATTTTATTATTATAATAATTATGAATATTGTTTTTTTAATTTTTAATTTGACAAACATTTGTCTATGGGGTCTCTGCCCCCTTCCCGACCCGACCCGACCCGACCCGACCCGACCCGTGAGTTATGATGATATATATCTATCGATTTATTGTCAATGATTTGGACGAGTTGTAAAAAAAGTTTTTAAAATTTAGTATTGAGATAAAAAAGATATCAATTTTATATTGAGTATTTTCTGAACCTTTGAGAAATTAAATTGTTGGAGGTAACCTAAGAGGTGATTGAAATAATAGCAGGTTGATTTGAATATTAGTGTTCTGACTTGAAATGATAGATGATTATTATAATTTGAATTACTTAACAAGTGCTTCACTCTATGAAGGTAACAATAATTTCTTTGAAATAAACATAAATGGTTTTACTTAATGATGTTTTCACTTGTTATAGTGAACTTTAATTAAAGGGAATAAGGTAACAAGCTCTAGCTTGGTCTGGACTTAGAAAATTTTAACAGGTTATTAGTCCACAAGTACAAGGGATTTAATTGCCCTTTAGTTGTTAAAGACATTATAGGAATTTATTTGAGTCTGATTGAGATATTGTCCAGTTGTCCATCAAGATTTCAGAAGTATTAAAGCAAAGCTTAATTGACTGAATTTAGTCAGTTGATTTAACTAAGACTTTATGAGTTTTTCACTCACTACACAAGTATAGGATAGTAAGAATAGTTAGAAAAGGATAATTATTATATTCGTTTATTTAAAGCAAAGTAGAGGTTCAACAAATAAATAAAGGTTTTATTATAACAAAGCAACATAAGTAAACAAGCAATATAAATTCATGTAGGTAATAAACAAAAGGAAACAAGTCAAATAACGAATTTATAAAAGCCAACAATTAATAAAAAGGAAAATAAAGAAGACAGTAATAACATTGCAGATAAAAGAACAGCTTAGTGTATTGAAGCAAAGTTGCAATAAATTTTAGGTGAAGCAGCGTACATCTCTAGTTACCATGCACTGACAAAGCCTTCTCATTCTTCCAATGGGTTCTCTTATGAGCAGCAGAAATGTTCATCATCCCTGAGCAGGTGACTGCCAGCTCTTTAGTGTTAAAATAATAATAATAATAATAATAAAATCTCTATAGGAAATACAAACAAACCTCCACTGTCTCCAAAATAGTACTTTATAAAGTGGCTGCAGCTAAATTTTACTGTCAGTCATCAAACATGTAAACAATACTTTTAGAGTATACCTTTAAAGTGAACTTCACAACACCTACTTCTTCAGTATGGAAAGTTGTCCAGAAAATATTCTGCCTATCCAGTGGCCCCAATCAACAATATCGAATGGCCCACGAACAGGGTTGGCAGGAGTGGGCCCAGCGTGAAAAAGCCACCAAAGTTTTTTTTTAAAAAATCCCACTTCGAAAAACCTGCTATTTTCCCCACTGTTGTTTTTTTTTTTTTTTTTTTTTTTTTTTTTTTTTTTTTTTTTTTTTTTCCTCTTTTCTTTTTCAGAATTAAAAGTAAATGAAATCTAAGTAAAATAACTTTCCACTTTATTTAGTTAAATATTTATAAATTCATTTGTGTATATATATATATATATATATATATATATATATATATATATATATATATATATATATATATATATATATATATATATATATATATATATATATATATATATATATATATATATATATATATAAAGCACCCTCCAACACTAAACAAAGTCTTAAAATAAAACAACAACACTCTTCCTTCACCCAAACAATACTGTAATATCCTGCTTAGCACTACTCAAACATCTCCTATAAACCCACACACACAACAACAATAGGAAAATAATCCGACAGCTCAAACACACACTTAGAACACAATCCAACCCTCCCCTCCCCTTCTCTTATCAGGACACTACCCAGGGAATCAAAACACTCAAAAACTTCCGAGCTACAGGCCAAGATAACATCTCAAATTTAAATCTAAAATACCTAGGACCCATAGCTACTACATACCTAACCCAAATATACAACAAATCTTACATATCCAACTTAATCCCCCCCCCAATATGGAAGAAGACAATAATTACTCCCAAACTAAAACTCAGGAAAGACACAAACCTCCCATCTTCATACCACCCGATCTCTCTCCTATCCATACTATGCAAACTCTTAGAAAAATTCATTTATTCAAAATTTCAACCACTCATACAAACCCCACAATTTCAACACTGATTCAAGAAATTCCACTCAGCCACCTCTGCCTCCACCACCATCTCTCAAAACATAATAAATGGCTTGAACAAACAACCATCCCACAGGACTATACTCATTGCCTTCAACATCATCAAAGCATTTGATACAGTCCCTAGACATAACCTCATACAAAAAATCCTACACTTGCCTATACAAATCAATTATAAAAAATGGATTTCCAACTTCCTCTCCGATCGTACAGCTCAAGTCTCCAACAAAAACCAACTTTCAAAAACAGTAAAACTAAGAAATAGTGTCCCACAGGGAGCCATCCTATCCCATCTACAATTTAATCTTTACACAGTAGACCTACCCACCCCACAAACTCCAGATATAAAACTAATAACATGCCGAAGACAGATCCATTACGATACAAAATCCTTCCATACCCACAGCCACCACACTCACTCAATCATACATCCAACAACTGGAAACATGGCTAAAATCAAACAGAATGACAGCTTCCCCTGAAAAATCCTCAATCACTCTTATTACTACCGATGGACACCAATCTTCACTCCACCCCCACATAAACTAAATAATACCCTCATTCCTCTAAATAAATCTCCAAAGATCCTAGGCCTCACATATGGCACACACTTCACCTTCTCAAAACACATCCAAAACATAACCAACACTGCAAACAGGAAATTAAACCATACGAACACTGTCACAAAACAACTTCAGTAATGAACTAACCACCCTCATCATAGCATACAAACAGTTCATCAGACTAACACTTAATTACACATCTCCACGAAAAAACCTGGCCACCTCATCCTCAAAAACAGAGAAATTGAAAAAAAAAAAAAAAATGCAGCTCTTTGAATCATCACAGGTTGCACTAAACCACTCCAATTCAGCATTTACACAAAGAAACAAAAATACTCCCTATCCGTGTTCACCTAGACATGATAGGAACCCAATTCTACACAAACACCTTAGACATATCACATCCATGTCACTATACCCTACAAGACCACACAAGACACCATCTAAAATTGCCTCCATCATCCCCTTCTCAATACTACAGTAACATATTCAGAACCATTCCACCTACTGCAAACAACACACAACTAATCAAACACATGCACACCATCATAACACTAAATAATCTCAACACCCGCCAACCAAATCATCTACTCAATGGACAACCCCTCAACATAGCAAATACACAAAACACATTACCATGCAAACCCAAATTACCCTATCCAGATTAAGGTCAGGCCACCACCCTAACCTACAAGCATACAAACATAAATTCAAAATTCAAAACACACTATCCCCAATATGTCAAAGGTGTATGCAAGAACCAGAGACAACAGAACACCTCCTGAGATGCCCCTCCCTTACACAACACAGAACTGTCCATCACATCTCCTCTCTGAGAGACCTTTGGGTACGGCTAGCGGCCGTTGCAGATTTCCTAAAAGCAGTGTGCCCCTTCCAATGAGATAGGTCCAAAGGGTAAAAAAGTAAAATAAGTAAAGTATATATATATATATATATATATATATATATTATATATATATATATATATATATATATATATATATATATATATATATATATATATATATATATATATATATATATATAATATAATACTTGTTTTGATTTATTTGCCCACGTTTTCATTGTTAATACTTCTTCATACTCTTAACAGGCATTCCTATTTGGGTTGGCAGAAAAATACATTCTCGATATGCAAACCATGGAAAACACAAAAGAAATTTAGCAATGGTTGGAGGAGTCACTGCATCAGTAAGTGTATATTTTTATATTAAGTTTCTCTTGGATGGATTTTGCTAAATATCTTTTGCTATGAAATTTGTTAATATTGTAAGTGAACCAGTGAACATGTACATTCTATGTCCCTCATTCTTCATTGCTTTTGATATTTACATCAGTGAAGTTTGACTTTGAGGGTGTGAAGTTAGCTTTGATTATATTACAAATTAGGCTGACACTTTTACTAAATGAACTTTTAATTCTTTTCATCGATAAATCTATTTTCACTAATAACCATCAACAATGCCATATTTGGTGTTGGGAATTCAATGAAAATTCACAAGAAACTGCATAAACAAATTTTCAACATTCTATCTGTATAAGTGTTTGGTGTAGTATGATGAAAAGTTTATTGTTTCTATAGTCTTGCATGGCCTGTTTACCTACGATTTCTGCAAAATGAACTTCCACTATTGGAAGATTTTCCTTTGGCTATGAGAATTGGTATTTTCTTTCAACATCACATCTGCACAGTATAGCTGTCAGGTGACACATTTCCTAAATTTGCTTATTTTTATGAACGATTCTTCCATTTATTGGTCACATGGCGGCGACTTTAGATTTTGTTGGATCATTGAAAAGTGTAATAAGTATTTATAAGGAAATGCTCTATAGAAATTGTTCACTAGCATTCTGGATAGTACTACTCATATAAAAGAATATCTTGATAACTTTAGAACAATAACATTGATTATTATCATAGTCTGAAACTACTGTATCCACATCCATTGTCATTTGAGCATATAAATTTCTTAACTTACTTAATTAAAACTCCAAATTACTCACTACTATAAAATTGGAGGAGTAGTCCCAAGTTTTCATGGTCATTTCGTCTTTTCTATTTACAAGTGTATGTGTATATATATATATATATATATATATATATATATATATATATATATATATATATATATATATATATATATATATATATATATATATATATATATATATATATATATATATATATATATATATATATATATATATATATATATATATATATATATATATAGGTTTCAGAAAATACTAGTAGATATATATACTTTAAGGTTGGGTTCCACATAAAGAAGGGAAAAATGCTATGCTCAAAACCTGGAAAGGCCTGGTTAAGGAGTTATAAATGAACTATTACATTGAATTAATTTAGGTAGCAACTAGATTAAGATGAAAAGTTTTTGGATAAATTACAGACTAGCACCAGCAAAGGTTCATAATCAATATGTGAGTTGGTGTCAAAGACAACTACCTGGACCCGTACGTATTACAACCTTTTACAGACATTGTCTAGAGAAAGATCATGGTTTGTACTCTTTCAGACCCCCTTGACGATATTCCACTGACAATAGGGGCAATTATTTGGTTTATTTGTGATGTGGCTGCAATATATTTCAGCTGCATATCTATAGATATACTCGTAGATTTGTATTATGACAAATAGATAGGTTATTATTTATTTATTACTAATTATAACAGAGTGGAGATCAGAACAGCCAAAGAGTTTTTAATACATATACTGATAGTAACTACATGGAAAATAAAATATCTGATTGCATTTCATAATGTTTTGTATATTATCATAAACATACTTTTAGCTACATGTTCATGTTAAATAAGTACTATTAAGTACTCTATGTAATCTAACATGGTTGCATTAAGTTGCTTTAAATTTAGTGAAACCTTCACTGCCCCTTTGAGCTTACAGAACTCCTATCAGAAGATTTATTACTAGAAATGGTAGGCACTTCATCATATGTAGATTTGTAGATTTAATGTATTTTTTGCCAACATCTTACGGCAATTATTTCATAAATTAGCATACTGAGTGAAATGTTAAGCATAATCTTTTTTGGGGCTTCTATTCTATTAACTTTATAAAAAAAAATATATATATATATATATATATATATATATATATATATATATATATATATATATATATATATATATATATATATATATATATATATATATATATATATATATATATATTCAGCCAAAGGCAGCTGTTGTGCATAAGTGCACAATTATGTTGTTTGTTCTCGCATCTCTAATTTGGAGTCTTCTGAATTTTAAACCTTATGGCTTAGGCTCTCTTGCCATTCTACGACTAAATTCATTTGTTCTGTTTATATATCTCCTAATTCTACTGACTATCCTAAATTCTTCGACTATTTAAACTCCAAAATAGAGCGCATTCTCTCTTCTTCTCCTCTCTGAAATCATCATATTAGGTAATTTCAATGTTCACCACCACCAATGGCTTTCTTCTAGCTCTCATAATACAGCTGGTGAACGTGCCTTCCATTTCGCTATCCAAAATGACCTTGAACAGTTGGTGCAGCTCCCTACTTGTATCCCCAAACGTCTTGGAGATGAACCCAACATTCTTGCCTTTTTTTAAAACTTCTAATCCTTTTCCTTTTACTGTTAAACTCTTTCCTCTTCTGGGTTTCTCCGATCACCCTCTTATCTCTGTATCCTCTTCTATCTCTTCAAGTCTTCCGCAGGAAAGACCCCCTTCTATTGAAAGGAAATGTTTGTGGTATTTCGGTGCTGCAAGTTGGTCGGACTTGCGGTCATACTTCTTTTGATTTCCCATGGAATGATTATTGCATCCGTGGGAGAGGTCCCTCAGAGTGTGCAGAACGCATTACTGAAGTGATTCTCTCTGACATTGAGGCGTACATTCCATTTTCTTTCCCTTCTACTAAACCTAACAAACCTTGGTTTAACTCTAGTTTTTTTCTCACGCTATCCGCCGCAGGAATGTTGCCTTCAGGGATTACCATCGTCTTCAAACTCCAGAAACTCATGCTACTAATATTTCATCCCGGAATCGTGCAAAATCTATCCTTCGTAACACTAAAAACTCTTTTCTCGATAAAAAATGCAATAATCTTTCTGGTTCCTCTTCCTCATGCTCTTTCTGGCATTTTGCAAAAACTGTCAACTCTAACTTTGCTTTTTCCTCTTTCCCTCCTCTAGTATCCTTTTGACGGTTCAACTGCTGTTTTACCTTTTCTAAAGCTGAACTCTTTGCCCAAACTTTTGCCTCTAACTCTACCTTAGTCGATTCCAGAGCTATTCCTCCTCCTTCAACCCCCTCAAACTCAGTTATGCCTAAAATTAGAATTTCTTCTAAAGATGTCATATCTGCTCTCTCTGAGCTTAATACTAAGAAGGCATATGGTCCCAATGGTATTCCTCCTGTGGTTCTCAAAACTTGCGCTTCCGAGCTTGCACCCCACCTTGGTAAATTATTTCTTCTTTGTCTCTCTACTTCAACCTTCCCTCCTTGCAGGAAACAGGCTCTCATTCAGCCAGTGCTGAAGAAAAGGGGACCCCTCTCAACCCTCCAACTACCTTCCAATTTCTTTGACCTCCGTTCTTTCTAAAGTTTTTGAATCTATCCTGAATTGGAAGATTTGGAAACATCTCAATTCTTCCAATCTTATCAGAGATCGCCAGTATGGTTTTCGTGAGAAATGCTCTACTGGTGATCTCCTTTCCCTTCTCTCTACCTCTTGGTCCTCCTCTCTTCGGCATTTTGGTGAATCCTTTGCTGTGGTGCTGGACATATCGAAAGCTTTCGATAGAGTCTGGCACAAAGCTTTGGTTTCTAAACTTCCCTCTTTCGGTATCTATCATTCTCCCTGTGATCTGCACTCTAATTTCCTTTCTGGTCGTTCTATAGCAGCTGTTGTAGACGGCCACCGTTCTGCCTTTAAATCTATTAATAGTGGTGTTCCTCAGGGTTCTGTCCTATCTCCAACACTTTTTCTGCTTTTCATTAATGACCATCTTTCTGTTACCTCATTTCCTATCCACTCCTATGCCAATGACTCCACCCTTCATTACTCCTTCAAGTTTGAAAATCTTCCCACTCAACAGCAGTTGATAAAATTCACAGTTCTGTCCTATTCCCAGTAACCTCTTATCTTTCACGTATTTCAAATTGGGGCAGAGAAACATGGTTGTTTTCAATGCCTCAAAAACTCAATTCCTCCATCTCTCCACACGACACAATCTTTCACACAACTATAATGTAGTCTTCGAAAACACACAACTTAAACTTTCATCTGTTCTTAATATTCTTGGCGTATCCTTTTCTCGTGATCTTTCTTGGAAAGATCACAATACTTCTCTTTTTAAACACGCTTCTATGAGGTTAGGTGTTCTGAGGCGTCTTTAAAGTTATTTCACGCCTCACCATTTGCTTGCTCTGTATAGGGGTGTTGTTCGACCCTGTATGGAGTATGCTTCCCACATCTGGGGTGGTTCCACTCATACAGCTCTCCAGTCTGGGCTTTTCGTCTCATCAACTCTCCTGCTCTTACTAACTCTTTCCAATCTCTTTCTTCCCGTTGAATTGTTGCGTCACTGTCTCTTTACTATTGCTATTACAATGGACACTGCTCTTCTGAACTCTCTCGTTGCATACCTCCTCCATTGAGAAGAGCTCGTGCGATGCGCCTTTCTACACAGTCTCATCCTTTCTCTGTCCAACTCTCAGACCCCAGACTTAACAGCTATGCTCAATCTTACACATACTCAACTGGTAAAGTCTGAAACACACTCTCTTTATCTGTTTTCCCAACTTCCTTTGACTTGCATACTTTCAAACTCCATGTATCTGGACATGTTGGCCACCATTGACCAGTATAGATTCTTCCCAACTCCGGTGGAATTTGGTAGGCCTTTGCCCACCAGAGGAAATATATATATATATATATATATATATATATATATATATATATATATATATATATATATATATATATATATATATATATATATATATATATATATATATATATATATATATATATATAATTCAGTCTTCCCTTCTTGCTGGAAATTTGCATTCATTCAGCCTGTGTCAAAGAAAGGAGATCACTCCCAATCATCCAACTACTGCCCCATTTCTTTCATCTCTTTTCTCTGTAAAGATTTCAAATCTATCTCTAACAGGAAGATTTGAAAAAATCCCAATTCTTCTAATCCTATCTGTGATCGCCAGTACGGCTTTCATAAGAAATGTTCTACTGGTAATCTTTTCTTTCTATCTTACTCTTGGTCCTAAGCTCTTCGGAATTTCAGTGAATTTTTTGCCGTCACATTGGACAAATTGGGATTCTAGTATAGATTACAATAATCAAATGGGAAGAACTATGTTCATCAAGTAATACATCAACAAACAACTATAAATAAATGTGCCCACTTCTACAATACATTTTCTATTAACTGTTTATATGAATGAACAATATTTTCTTTATGCTATGTTATTTTATTGTTCTATCAAAATAAATCATCAAACAAAAATTGATTAATACAAAAAATTGTCTGATTAAGTTAAAGGCCTGAATACCTGAGATCTCTCCAATTATTTATGCTAACCATAAATAATTATTTGCTTATACTTTCACTTCTCTTTCCTTTTTTTTCTGTGATGAACAGCCTTTTATTAAAACATTATTTCAATCTTATATCACTTTATCCTTTTTTCCTTCTCTTCTATCCTCGGTACCAGAAACATAATTTAAAATTGCATAATTTTTTACCCTTTTGTTTGTCAAGATTTCTGCAATATGTTCTTTTGTTCCAATCCACTTTATTTCTTCTACTTGTCTATTAATTATCAATTCTTTCATAGCTGCCATAATAATCTTCTAAATACTCCAGTTGTTAATTTTAAATCTCTTTCTAGTTTTACTGTCTGTCCTTTTTATTTTAATATCTTTTGAACCTGTAATTTCTTGCCATAAACTTTTTAAATTAATGCCATTCTCCATAGCTTCTCCCAGACTCCAAAGCTTCTGCTTCTATAGTTGATTTTGCAACTCTTTTTGCTACTTCTGATTTTCATAAAAGAGGACATCCATTTCCTTTTAAATGTTATATAGTTAATAAAACCTATTTGAGAATTCCCATCTCTAACATTATTGAATGATGCATCTGCATATATTTCCATCTCTAATTTTTCCTTTTCTAATCTAATTAGCTTAATTTTCACATTGTTTTCCTCCATCTTTTTTATTACTTTTATCACCCCTTTCATGTCACCTGTATTTCCTTTTATTTTTCAACTTATTTACTTCAATAGATAGGCCAGGTCTAATGTGCTGTGCTATCCAATTCAATCTACCAATTAGTCCTCTATACTCTGTCATCTTATCCTCATTCAGTTTTCTATCTTTAAATTTTTTACATCAGGATATTCAGTACTTTTTTTCATATTTTATTTGATCAAGCCAAATATCTGTGCAGTTTTGTTCAACATATACTCCAATATATTTAAACTTTCTAACTTCCTACTCTCCAATTTGTATAGGTTTCTTTAAATTTCCTATAATCTCTTTGCAGAACTCTTCATTCCTACCATAACAAAAATCATCCACGTGAGCGCACACAATCTCAAACAGTTGGTTCTAGTTTACTTTTAATCCCTCCAAACTCTGCAATTATTATAGATATACTTTCATACCAAGCCTTTGCAGCATCTCTAAGCCTGTAAACTGTTTCTTCAATTTCCAGATACCATTACTTTTTGACATTTAGAGGTATCATGTATACCTTTCTTTCTATATTCTTTCCTTGTAAGTAAGCTGTCAATATATCTAATGTTTTACATTTCCATTTTGAATAATTTATTGTAGCCAACATTAAGCACTTCAGGTGAACAAGTAAAATTTCTTCTATTTCAGATATTTGAAAAAAAAATTCATGATCTCTTAAATCTATCCATTTTATTTCTACTACTTAAATTTTGTATATTATAGCTATCTTTCTATTTTAAACTCTTCTCTTTTCCAGCTCTTCCCAATATTTTTACTTCAATTTCCCCTTCTGTGTCTCTATCTATCATCCTCCATCTTTCTCCTGTTTTTACTATAGGAATCCTTTTAGCTCATCACATTTCTCTCAGCTTCCTCCTCTTCTTCATCTTGTATCTCCTCCTCATATTTA
The DNA here is from genome assembly GCA_009176605.1 of Armadillidium nasatum. Taxonomy (NCBI): domain Eukaryota; kingdom Metazoa; phylum Arthropoda; class Malacostraca; order Isopoda; family Armadillidiidae; genus Armadillidium; species Armadillidium nasatum. The sequence continues at coordinate 42,709 of SEYY01000202.1, forward strand.
CCCTCTGTACTCCCTTCCCTCTCAGCTACCTCCTCTTCTTCATCTTGTATTTCCTCCTTATCCCTATCCTCTGTACTCCTTTCAGATCTACCAATTGTTTTAATAACTATTTCATCTTCGTATTCATCATTTTCATCAACACCTTTATAAACTTTTTACTTTTTTTCTTCTTCTCCTCATTTTGTATTTTACTTTTTTTTTTCTTCTCCTCATTTTGTATTCTAGTAATATGTACTCTTATTAATTTTTTATAATACACCATGCTGAACAATTACTGTCTTTCCATCTAAACCAATTATTTCAGCAGGTTCTCTTAATCTTGTTTCATCCTCTTTTTTATAATAAACTTTATCTCCTAATTTTGCTTCTGTTTTATGTTCCCTAATATTTCTCCTTAAAACTCCCTTTCTCCTCTCATCAGCTTCTTGTTTTACATGTATCACATGAGCTGTTCTTAAAGCTCTTAGATGTTCCTCCATCATACTGTCTTCTGCATCTGATTCCAATTCAGTGATACTCACTTCATCCATTATATTTGGAAGAGGGATATTCCCTTCAAAAACTAACTGATTTGGTGAAAACCCACTTTTCATTAATAATCTATTTTTAGCACAGATTGTCCAAGATAAAGCAATACCCCAATCTTCTGTATCATCTTCCCTCAATTTCCTAACACCATCTTTTATTAAACCTATCTTTTTTTCACACTTTCTATTGCTCTGACTCATTGCAGCTGTAGTCTTCATTTTAATCCCAAAACTTTCGGTAAACAATTTCACTTATTCATTTTGAAATACCAACCCATTGTCTGAAAATAATTTTCTAGGAACCCCAAACATGCTCATCCATTTTCCAAGTACAATTTTCGCTATTTCTTTATTTTATTCTTTATCATCATTCTTGCACATAATTAGTTGCCATATCTACTATGAAAAATTTCCTACCTTCTAACTCTCCTACATCCAATGCTATGACTTCGTTGAATTTATCAGCCATGGGAAAACCAACAACAGGTTTTGCTGGGTTCTTCTTATACCTTTTAAATACTCTACAAAGCTCACATATTTCTTTTATTTTTTTTATTTTTTTTTTTTTAATTACTACTACAAATCTATGAAAACCATGTTCATTTCTACTACTCTTCTTTAAAAGATTCTAGATTTTTTCAAAACTCCCATGTCCAAACTGAAGATGTAATTTTACCAATTTCTCTTCTGTTGTTTTTATCTTGTATCCAACCATTCCATTATAGCCTCTTCTCTCCTTGTTTTTATTAATGGCACTAATAGATGATTTTTGGAGTCCAGATTGCATTTTACTTTTGCATTCCCCATTTTCCTTAAAAGTATTTCCTTTTTCTCTACATTTATAATTAATCCCATGTTAATCATAGCTTCTCTCCCAATTAGCCATGGTATTTCTCCTGGTATTATTTTCATTTTCATTTTTATATTCTCTCCTCATAATTTACATGGTATATTTGCTATTTTCAATGATTTATATTCACTCTCACCAAATATAAAAAATCTTTGATTTCTGTTGAGTACGATTCATTATTCTTACTTCTTCCTTCAATAAACTCATCCCAATCTTTGATAGTCATAACTCTCCATACACTGATCTATTGCATCCATTGTCTAGAATACCCTCAATTTCTGTTAAATCAAAACCCTCATTACTTTCTTCTTCTTCATGATACTCAGCCCACATAACTTTCTCTTAAGTCTCCATTTTTCTAGTGCTACTTTTATTTTTCCAATTGTTAGGACATTTAGGTGAAAAATGGAGTTTTTGATTTACAAATGAAACAGGCATTTTCTTTTTTTCTACAATTTCTAGCTATATGACCTTCTAAACCACATTTGAAACAACTAAATTTCCTATAACTGTTGTTTCATTATTATTTTTTTTTCTCACCTATTCAGTTTATTCTTGAAACCCTTCCTCTCTTCTCTTGACCAATCAACTATTGCAATAGCTTCTGAACTATTCTTTTTCATCTCTGAATCTTGAAATATCCTACCTAATATCTTTTTTACTGTTTTGATTTTGTAATCCTCAATCCACAGGCCCCCAATACTATATGCAACTCCATTGCACTCAACTTAGCTCCATATAAGAGATGACTCCCCTTCAATTCATCACTCATTTTTGCACCTCCTACTTTTTTGCATTCTTTTGATACTCTATCATACCCTAAAATATATTCTTTCATACTTTCATCATTGGTTATTTCAATTCTAAAAAACTGCCACATCTTTCTTCATTTTCTCCATCATGCTTTCCTCCTTATAAGCGTTATCTAATTTATCTAAAATAATCTTTATCCCATTGCTTTCTTTTATGTCATATCTTTTTATATTCTTAACAGCCTCATGCATTCCCTTGCAGTGACATCCTTATCTCAATACCCTGATACCTAACATTCACTAAGTTCCAATCCTCTACTCTTTCTTTTTAGTTTTCGTAGTCTTGTGTTTCCCGAAAAACTATGACATTTACCCCCCCCCCCCCTCATCACTACAACATTTATTTTCTTTTTCATCACACCTTTTATTCAGGAACAATGCTCTGCTACCACTGATAATTTCTATACTGATTAAATTTATACAAGACTATATTTAAGGAAACAATAACTTACTTGATTATTTCTCTTTCTGTAGTTATTTCCTTTATCCTCTAAATTTTACTTTATCAAAGGGATACTAGTATAGGTTTCAATACTCAAAGAGCAAGAACTATGTTTATCAAGTAATACATCAACAAACAAATATAAATAAATGTGCCCATATCTACAATATATTATCTATTAACTGCTTATATGAATGAACAATATTTTCTTTATACTATGTTGCTTTATTGCTCTATCAAAATAAATCATCAAACAAAAATTAATACAAATAATTGTCTGATTAAGTTTAAGGCCTGAAGACCTGGAAGACTCTCTGTTTCTCTCCAAACCTATAAAAAGAAATAAAACTGAAATACATTTATTAGTAATGTAATTCCTAACAAAAATCTAACTACCAGGCATAAGAAAACATTGTATCTATGCTAACCATAAATAATTATTTGCTTATACTTATAACCTTATTATTAGTTTCTTTCCTTTTTCATTTCTCTCTTCCTTTTTTACTCTGTGGAGAACAAACTTCCATTAAGATTTTCAAGATTTTAAAGTGTGCTATAACTCTCACAGACCATTTTATAGAAAATAGTCTGTGAGAGTTATAGCAGACTTTAAAATCTTGAATATAACTGTCTGCGAGCGATGGACACGACCTTTGACCTCGTTACCCTTTGCTCGTGTTGCAGTTGGGGGAATCCTTTGGACTTGACGTCACGAATATAAAACGTGAGCAAATTCCAATGCGATTCCCTTTTGTACTGCCGTGGCAGAGTGGTTAGCGCGCTAGACTTACCATCTTAAAAGGTTGTTGGTTCGAGTCCGATAGCAGACATTAATTTTCTATATAGAAAATAGTCTGAGAGAGTTATAGCAGACTTTGAAATCTTGAATATATATATATATATATATATATATATATATATATATATATATATATATATATATATATATATATATATATATATATATATATATATATATATATATATATATATATATATATATATATATATATATATATATATATATATATATATATATATATATATATATATATATATATATATATATATATATATATATATATATATATACATATACATATATATATATATATATATATTAGAAAGTAATTATTTTTATTTAATTCATTAAAAATATTTGAAACTCTATTTCCACTCTTTTTCCAGAAATATATTGGTAAATAATTTATTTTTAAAATTTGAAAATAAAAAATTTGGAATTCAGTGTCCATGGGGGTTAGAGGGGGAGGGGGAATTAGGGGATTTGGAGGAACTTTTTCCCTATTTAGGTTTGAGATCTGATTTTAGTCTTTAATGAAAGTTGTAAGCATGCTGATGCTAAAAATATATAACATGTATGGTCTATGTCTAGCCACTGACATGCTACAGGCTTTTGAGGTTGGTAGGGTTTTGGTGGCCTTTAACTCGAGAACCGTTAGTGGTGGAACATTTTTATTTGAACCAGCATGTTTTCCAGTCAAAAGAACCCTATATACCAATTTTCAAGAAAACCAGAGTGATTGGTAACCTCACCTTCGTGATTTGTCCTGGAATGCCCATAATAAATATAATGGAAAATTGTTATATAAAATTTGTATGAATATATAATATCAAAAATGGTTATTTATCTTATTATTATATTATTAGAGCATCAGTTGTGATCGATTAATATATATATATATATATATATATATATATATATATATATATATATATATATATATATATATATATATATATATATATATATATATATATATATATATATATATAGGGACCGACCGGGGCTGGAATTTGGCCGGTGCCGGGGTCACCCAAATTTGGCCGGGGTTTCCTAAAATTTGTAAAGAGGTCAAAAGCACTGAAATTTTAGGTTAAGAAAATTAGATATAAGGTTTATTTAATTGTAAGGAAGGAGTAGAATAGCCAACATTCACTTAAATTAATGATTATATGCATTTTCTCTAAAAAAAAATCAGAAAATTACAGTTTTGTATATTTAAAGTTTAAAAAAAGTACAAAAATTAAAAAAAAAAATTATTCTAATTCATAATAGTGATTTAACACGTTTACCTAGGTAAGACCCAAAGGTAAAGTTTGAAAAAATGTAAGATATAAAATTATCAATTTAACCTGTATTTATACATATCATTGTTATTTTATTGCTATGTATCAAACTTGTATCATTTAGCTGCATTATTTAAAAATTATTATTTTGTTTATACTTATGGCTAAAAGATCAGCTTCTGCAGTATTTGAATACTTTACAATGTTTCAGGATAGGCTCGAAATAGCTAAATGTAACATCTGCAGTCAGAAAATTAGAAGAGAACCTCCAGGTGCTACAAGTAAAAAAAATTTCAACCAAATCTTTTTGGAGTATCTAAAATCAAAACACAAAGATGAACATTCACTAGCAGAAAAGGAGCGGTCGAAAGAAACAGAAAAGGAAAAAATCTTAATTTTCTTATATTTTGTTTGAAATTTTTTTTTATTATTTGACTGATTGAGCTGAAATTTTCAAAGTATGTGAATTTTTTCACGAAGTTCCGAGTTGATTTCGAGCATTTTTTTGAGTCTATAACGGTTTGAAACTTATTTGAACCCGAAGTTGAAAAAAATGAATAACTGGGTCAAACCATTGGTCCACATGAGCTGAAAATTTAACTGAATACCTTTGCCCCAATTTCTTGCATTGGTGGGAATAGATTTTTGATATCACGTCTAGAAAAAAGTTATAAGCACTTGAAATTTTTTTTTGCAAAAATCGTACCCTTCTGGAGGAAAAAATTATTTAAAAAAAAAATTTTTTTTTTTTTTTTTTTTTTTTTTTTTTTTTTTTTTTTGTGAATATTGTTTAGAAGAGGAACAGGGCAACAATTTTTATTTAGTGCATTTTTAAATGCCCTTTGTTTGAAGCGAGATATAGCCTCTCAAACTTTGGGAATTTTTGAAATTTGGCCAAAAATGGACCTTTTTGAAGGCTATATCTCAAAACCAACGAATTTCATCGAATAAAGTACATAGAGGAATTTGTAGCCCCACCCGTCCTCTATACACACCAAAAAGTAGGAAATGTTATAGTTGTATTTTTTTAAAAAAGATTTTGTCTGAAAATAACCGTAATAGACTCGGAAAAACGCTAGAAATGGACTTTTCTTACCGGTATCTAAAAATCTATATACACTGAAAGTTTCAACAGAATCGGCTGAAAATTAAAAAAAAAAAAAAAAAAAAAAATTGTATAATTTGCCATTTTAACCCCGGCCGGCAACCCCGGTTTTCCCTGATTTTTAGCCGGGGCCGGGGCCGGGGCCCCGGTCGGTTCAATATGGTATATATATATATATATATATATATATATATATATATATATATATATATATATATATATATATATATATATATATATATATATATATATATATATATATATATATATATATATATATATATATATACAAACCTCAATTGCAATCTACAAACAATTTATACGCCCCACCATTAACTACGCGTCCCCTGTCTGGCACCCTCTGCTCTCCAACCAAAACTTAACGACACTCCAAATAACGCAAAATAAAGCCCTTCGCACCATCACCGGCTGCACACGCACAACCCCTCAACAACACCTACACAACGAAACCAAGATACTACCCATAAGGAATCACCTCGAAATGATAGGCACCCAATTTTACGCAAAAACACGCCTACCCACACACCCATGTCACAATACTCTCCTCCAACCTACTCCACAAAGACTAACACAGCCTCCATCGTCCACCGGCGCCTTTTACAAACAGATCCTAAATCTCATCCCCCCTCCTCCCCCCAATACCACAACAACCAAACATATACACACTCAACTAACACATTCATACATGATCAACAGACCTCCAAACAACATCCTTAACAGACCCCCCCCCGAAATAAACCCCGACTTCAACAACCTCCCAAGACACTTACAAACCTCACTTGCAAGATTGAGATGCGGGCACCACCCAAAACTACAACATTAAAAACACGAAATTCAAAATAAACCAGGCAGCATCTCCCACCTGTACTAGATGCGGAAGGGCCCCGGAGACCGTGAAACACTTTCTATTACGCTGTCCTTCCAACTCTCGCCCCAAAATCTTCTGGGGCATCACTTCTTTGAAGGATCTCTGGACGAGACCGACTGCGGCAGGAAGCTTCATTAGCGAAGTGTGGCCGCCTCAACATGGGGTGGTCAGGGGGTGAGAGAAAAAAAAAAAATATATATATATATATTATATATATATATATATATATATATATATATATATATATATATATATATATATATATATATATATATATATATATATATATATATATATATATATATATATATATATATATATATATATATATATATATATATATATATATATATATATATATATATATATAATATATATATAAAATAATAATAATAATAATAATAATAATTTTTCAGGCTCTTATATCTCCCGTCCTAGCTGGACTAGCAGTGAGCATAGGAGTTCCAATTTTATTAGCATATGTTTATGGGGTAGTTCCAATTTCTTTATGTCGGTCTGGAGGGTGTGGAGTTACTACTTCAGCTTCAGGGGTTCGAATTGCTTTTGATGATGAAAATGATATGGTAATAGGTATCCCAGGGAGACAAATTGGTAAGTACAGTCGAGTATACATCGTAAAAAAAAACAAGATATTTAATTTTGCTGTGTTCAGCATAAACTGTAAACTCATTTCTTTCTTGTAGTTCATAGTCAACATCCTTGGAAATCAATCACAGACCAGTATTAAATCTTATAATAGTTGACAATTTTTAAAAGAATAAATGGCTGTTATTTTTTATAAAGCAATTTAATTAGAAAGTTTTATTTTTAAAAAAAAATTTTCTTATTGTTTGAAGAATTAATTCTTTTTTTAAAAATTTTATAATATGCTTATTATAGTTTTATTAGTTTGAAATTTAAATCAACACTGAATGTAAGTTTTATACAGATATTTTTCTTTCAAAAACTCTAACATTGTACTTCCTTGTTACTATTTACTATATTAGGGTTTTGCCCATCCTTGTATGGATTACTGTTCTAACTTACTTCTGTCCTGGTTTTCATTTCCACCCATCATTTGGATTGCATCAACCTTTTATTCACTTACGTTTTTAGCATTTTATGTTGAAATTTATTTATTTTATTTTTCTGGTAGGCACTGAAATGGCAGCTTTTCCTAAAATTGAAATGATCTTTTTCCAACTTACTAGAAACATTTTCTTTCTATGACTAGTTTTGATTAGCTTATAAATTGCTTTCACTTTAATTAAGAAACATTGTTTTCAACAGTTTTTTTTTCTATAATTAAAGAAATTATTCCCGTTTTCTTTTACTATCTATTAGCAATTGATATCATCTATTATTTGTATAAGAATTACAGAAAAGATTTTATTATGCAAACAACCGAGTCCAAATTGCCATCAGCAATTTCCATAATTTCGCAATAGTGATTAATTTAAACCTGTAAAATGTAAATCATCCTTCAATTAAAACCTTTAATTTTAGAATCACTTTACACCTGAAGAAAACAAACTCACCTGAGAATGTTTTTAAAGATGTTTTGTATCCTCTGTGTTAGTCATTAAAAGAAACTTTGCTTCTTCGGCAAGAAATTCCAAGTTAGTTAAAAGTTTGGTTAAGTGAACTCCTAATAGATTCCAGGCATGATTCACACTGGAACACCCTTCAGCAATGTTCCTTTTGAAAGAGTGAATCTCCTGAATTTAACTATGCATTGTTTCGACGAACTTGGCCTTAAAAAAAATAATGCACAGTAATACTAATTAAGGCAGGTGACAAAATAGGAGTAACCTTATAATTCAATGTAAAAAGTTATTTAATAAAAAGAATAAATGATGCAACGTAACTTAAATTTCTTCACAATTATCAAATTGATTTTAAGTTATTGAACAACAGAGTAGTCAGTTATATGAAAATTTTGAATAACAAAAGAGGTTGATAAGTTTATTTGATCATCACAGGATAAATGCCTAAAAACAAGCAACGTTATTTCAAATCATTTTCCATAACCAAATCTGATTGTGAGTCAGCTCTCTAGCTTTTGACTCAGATTAATGACAATTAATTTATCAAATTTATTTACAGTATTCCTTTACTTCATTAAAACGTTTATTACTTTAAGGCTGAAAATGCTTTTCATCAGAATGTCTAGATCCAGAATCATGTATTCCCAATTTTTAGATTCATTCTATGATTTTTGAGGTCACCTACAGTCTGGACAGCTAAATTTTTAAGAATCTTTATCTGTTTATCTTACGAATTTTTCTGTCTTTATCATGGCCATTTGGTGATTCTTCCATATCTGTGTGATAGTTTTTTTGTAATTAGTAGAAATAAAAAATAAAATAAATGAGAATAGATGATTCAGCAAAGTGAATAGAGAATCCTTTCATCCAGTGTAATCAATTATTCGGTCACTTGCTCACAGTGCAACGTGCAAGGTCGCTACTCGCTGGCTTGTAAACTCGCCCATTGTAATGAATGCTTAAGAGGGTGAAAAGATGGCAAGCTGTCTTAACAGGAAACGCATACCATTTGGTTAATTCACTTGAACTCGTACGCGAGTACATACTGCATCACTTTCTGGATCTATTGCATCTTCCTGTTTGTCATGCGAATGTAAGTCAAGGAAAAGTTGTAATTGAATTTGAACATAAGAGTAAATGCACGTAAATGAAAGTGTTGCTGTAAATTGTTTGTCAAACTATTTCTGTTTCTTATAGAATTTTTACTTAAAATAAATAATATAATTCAAAGAGTTGTAAGAGAGTTAAAATCAAAGATTTTCTCTTCTACTACTGCAGTCTTGATACAGTGTCATTTGAAAAAAAGAATTAAAGTAAATAATTTATCCTTGTTTATATTAAATAAAAAATAATAATAACAAGAAAGAAAGAAATCTTCAAAACATTTTTCTCTAGTCTAGATCATCATAGTAGGTAGTGTCAAAATTATTAATTCAAGGCAACTTAATTTGTGTTAACATTCTCATTAATGATTTTATGTTATATACATTTGTACTCTGCATTCTACTATAATGATGATGATGATGATGATAATATTAAAATAATTTTCATTTTTATTATATAATTAGGAGAACCAACTCAGTCTTCTGCTGCAAATCCAAGTATTGGTGAAGTGTCATGTGGAGCATCGTTTTCCACTGAAAGCGGAGCTCATCTACTCAGTGACAGTGACAGGGAAAGTGCCAGTACTGCAGCAATTGCTCCTGCATCACTTACTGGATCTATTGCATCTTCCTGTTTGTCACGCTCTCATAGGTTAGCGTTTGTAATTCCACTTCCCACTCGCTCATATATATATATATATATATATATATATATATATATATATATTATATATAATATATATATATATATATATATATATATATATATATATATATATATATATATATATATACACTAATATAAAAATAAACCCCCCCCCCCCCTCACCCTAATACGAAAACTCACACAAAGGAAAAAAAAAAATAAAATATATATATATATATATATATATATATATATATATAATATATATATATATATATATATATTATATATATATATATATATATATATATATTAGAGATGGAGTAAAGTATCAGTATCTGTAACTGTAAAGTAAAATGACCGATACCGATACCATATTTTTAAAACTAAAGAATAATATATATATATATATATATATATATATATATATATATATATATATATATATATATATATATATATATATATATATATATATATATATATATATATATATATATATATATATATTATATATTCTCCCAGGAAAAGTTTTCACCCTGTCAGTGGGACCATCATATTTCACCATTTGCTCATAAAAGTCCCTCTTCTAAGGTGCTCCTAAAATCATGTTTTTTGCCCGTTCGTTTCAGTGCAGTCCCTGAGTTTTATTTAAATTCCCAAGTGGTGTTTTCACTCTTTCAGTGGGACTTGCACCTTCTACATCTAACCTCTAAACACCTTCTCAAAGACCTCTCCAGAAGATCATGCTTCTCGGTACTGTGGTTTCCCATGCTGGTCCTGGACTTGTTACAAGCAGTAAGCAATAATTATATGTTCTGCTTGCTAGTCCTGTCGCTCATATATATATATATATATATATATATATATATATATATATATATATATATATATATATATATATATATATATATATATATTATATATATATATATATATATATATATATATAGTGATGTATTGTGACATCTGCATAATCTCATTAGTAAATGTTGGATGTTATGGATGGTATAAAACTTTATATATATATATATATATATATATATATATATATATAATAATATATAAATATATATATATATATATATATATATATATATATATATATATATATATATATATATATATATATATATATATACACACTTTCCATTCCTCATCTTATTCACTCAAATGGTTCTGTTGCTAACACTGCAACTGAAAAGGCCTCCTGTTCTCCTCTAATTCAACCCTGAATGACTATGGCAATCCTCATCCTACTTCTTCTCTCAGATGTCCCATGCCTTTACCTGTGATAACATTTGATCAGGTGCATGAGCTTTTGAATTGAAATCTATGAACTTTAAGAAGGTAAGCGTCCTGGATGGCATTCCTCCCCTAGTTTTAAGGGAGTGTGCTTCTGAACTGGCTCCATCTCCCGTTCAATTTTGCTCTGTATGTCTCAGTTCTGGTACTTTCCCTCAGTGTTAGAAGCACGCATTAGTCCACCCTATTCCGAAGAAAGGTAGCCTTTCTGATCCTTCTAACTTTTGCCCTATAGCTCTCGCTTGTATTCTGTCTAAGATCTTTGAAACCCTTCCCAACTCTCATTTCTTCGACCATATGGAATCCTAATCCTTTCTTTCTGATCATCAGTATGGCTTTCGACGTTCGAGGTCTACTGGTGATATACTTTTCTATCACAGATTTATGGTCTTCTCCCTTAGGGACCATGGGAAGACTTGTTTTGTAGTGCTTAACATAACTACTGCATTTAACCGGTATGGCATGCATCACTTCTTTCCAAGCTCCCCTGTTTTTTTTTTTTTTTTTTTGTTTTTTTACTCATCATTACGTTTGGGTTTCCGTCTCTTTGCTTGCTTATGTCTAGCTTTCTTTCTAATCGTTCCATTTCGACTTACTTATGAGGCGACTTCTTCATTTCCTGCCAATAGTGGTGTTCCACAGGGTTCTGTCTTTTCTCCTACTGTCTTTATTCCTACTTTTTCGTTAATGATCTCAGTTGCTCATCTAGCTCAATCCATTCATATGCCGATGACTCGACCCTCCATTCTTCTACTCATTTCAAATCTGCTCCCTCTTTTGCATTTGGAATTACCTTTCGTCTTCATCTTTTCGATTACATTCTTGCTGATCAGAATAGAATTTCCCAGTGGGGATATCTCAACCTTGTGAAATTCACTTCTTTAAAGACTCAACTTCTAGAAATCTTCCTCTCAAAGACAAGTAATTTTTCTATTTCTTTCGATGGTTCTCCCGTCTCCTGTTGACAATATAAATATTCTTGACCTTCACATAGCCTTGGAAAAATCACATCACAATGGTTACTAGAGCTGCCTCAAAGAAGTTGGTAGTTTAGTTTAGGCTGCGAGAATTATTTACTTCTTAACAGTTACTCTAATTATACAAGTGCCTCATTCGCCCTTATATGGAGTACTACTCTCATATCTGGAGTGGCTCATTTTCCGTTCTCTAATTCACTTAACCCTTTATCTTTGCGACGTGATGCTGATGCCTTGTCTCTTTCGTATAGGCACTACAGCAGCAAATGTTCGAGAGAACTGTCCACTTGTATATCTCCGTCTTTACGACGGCCTCGTAGCACAAGGGGTGCATTGTTTGCACATAAATTTTGTGCGGACATAGGCAACTCCATTCTTGTCCGCTGTGATGCCTCCTTTCCAGCCACCTCTGTTTGTGAAATTCTCTCCCATCTTCTGAGTTTCCTGACGAATTTAATCTTAATTACTTTCAAGCCCACGTCTGTGCTTACCTACAATATTTGCTTTAGGTGGGTAGGGTTTTTCTTATTCTCTTATTGATTTAACAGTCCCTTCTTAATTAGGGCTCTTCCCGTGAGCGGTGGTGATGTGTAATATATATATATATATATATATATTATATATATATATATATATATATATATTATATATTATTATATATATATATATATATATATATATATATATATATATATATTGTAGGTCTTTATTCTTTATATATGAGAACTTAAACTTCCGCATCTGCATTAAAAATCCGCATCCGTTTCCACTGATGTGAAGAAATAGACATCCACATTCACATCCGCATCCGCGGATATTAAAAATTTGACATATGATTTCGCATATATATATAAATATATATATATATATATATATATAATATATATATATATATATATATATATATATATATATATATATATATATATATATATATATATATATATATATATATATATATATATATATAGGGACCGACCGGGGTTGGAATTTGGCCGGGGCCGGGGTTTCCTAAAATTTGTAAAGAGGTCAAAAGCACTGAAATTTAAGGTTAAGAAAATTAGATATAAGGTTTATTTAATTGTAAGGAAGGAGTAGAATAGCCAACATTCACTTAAATTAATGATTATATGCATTTTCTCCAAAAAAAAAAATAAAAAAATTACAGTTTTGTATAGTTAAAGTTTAAAAAAAGTACAAAAATTAAAAAAAAAAAAAATTCTAATTCATAATAGTGATTCAACAGGTTTACTTAAGTAAGACCCTAAGGTAAAGTTTGAAAAAATGTAAGATATAAAATTATCAATATAACCTGTATTTATACATATTGTTATTTTATTGCCATGTATCAAACTTGTATCATTTAGCTGCATTATTTAAAAATTATTATTTTGTTTATACTTTCAGTCAATATGGCTAAAAGATCAGCTTCTGCAGTATTTGAATACTTTACAATGTTTCAGGATAGGCTCGAAATAGCTAAATGTAACATCTGCAGTCAGAAAATTAGAAGAGGACCTCCGGGTGGTACAAGTAAAAAATTTTCAACCAAAATCTTTTTGGATATCTAAAATCAAAACACAAAGATGAACATTCACTAGCAGAAAAGGAGTAGTCAAAAGAAACAAAAAAGAAAAAAAATCTTAATTTTCTTATATTTTGTTTGAAATTTTTTTTTTATTATTTGACTGATTGAGCTGAAATTTTCAAAGTATGTGAATTTTTTCACGAAGTTCTGAGTTGATTTCGAGCATTTTTTTGAGTCTATAACGGTTTGAAACTTTTTTGGACCCAAAGTTGAAAAAAATGAATAACTGGATCAAACCACTGGTCCACATGAGCTGAAAATTTAGCTGAATACCTTTGCCCCAATTTCTTGCATTGGTGGGAATAGGTTTTTGATATCACGTATAGAAACAAGTTATATAAGCACTTGACATTTTTTTTGCAAAAATCCGTACCCTTCTGGAGGAAAAAATTATTTATTAAAAACGCTACCTACTATTTTTTTTTATTTGTGAATATTGTTTAGAAGAGGGCAGGGCAACAATATTTATTTAGTGCATATTTAAATGCTCTTTGTTTGAAGCGAGATATAGCCTCTCAAACTTTGGGAATTTTTGAAATTTGGCCAAAAATGGACCTTTTTGAAGGCAATATCTCAAAACCAACGAATGTCATCGAATAAAGTACATAGAGGAATTTGTAGCCCCACCCCTCCTCTATACACACCAAAAATAGGAAATGTCATGGTTGTATTTTATTTAAAAAAAATTTTGTCTGAAAAGGTGGATTTTTTGTTCAAAAATAAATTTTTTTTCCCCATAGTTGGTCAGTTTTTGGCTTATAACATTTTTCCTATAACTCTCGAAACAAAAGTCTATTAGAGACTTTTGTATCCCATTTAATTTTGAATAAATAGTCCAATTTTCAGCTCATTCTAAAAAGTGGTTTGGCCCGCCATTCAATTTGAAAAGGGTAAAATTTCAACAAAAAAAAAAAAAAAAAAAAAACTTTTAACCGTAATAGACTCGGAAAAACGCACAAAAATGGATTTTTCTTACCGGTAAAAAATCTATATACCTGAAAGTTTCAGCAGAATCGGCTGAAAATTAAAAAAAAAAAAAAAATTTTTTTGAGTATAATTTGCCATTTTAACCCCGGCCGGCAACCCCGGTTTTCCCTGATTTTTGGCCGGGGTTGGCCGGGGCCCCTGGTCGGTTCATATATATATATATATATATATATATATATA
>SEYY01000202.1:57854-97550 GCA_009176605.1 Armadillidium nasatum
TCTCTCTCTCTCTCTCTCTCCTTCTGCTCCTTCTTCTCTCTCTTTTCTGATGAGAGAGGCAGGGCATCAAACCATGGTTTGGGGGAGAGAAAGATTTTTGTTGAAGAAGGAAGAACCTTATCGCATCAGAATCACGGCTCCCACTCTTTCAGCGAACACCGAACATCATCAGTGTCAAAGCGGATTCATTCCAAGTTGGGCGAAGCGACGCAATGCCCATTTAGCCGATCAAAATGCCAGAAAGTACGTTTAGGCAGAGAAAGAAAATAACTAATATAGTTTGTCAGAGTTACGAAAGAGGGAAATTATAAACGAGAAGGAGTAGTGGTGAAACCCAAGTCAAGCGTTTTAAAAATTGGTTTGGACGATCCGGATGTTGGCTCCCTATCAATTGCTCCATCGTGAGAAATGATGATTTAGCCTCCTCCCCATTGTTGTAGAAAAGGAGCCCAACCACTCAGTGTGTGCATTAAAGCCCCTAAATGACCTCAGCATTTGGATGTGAAGAGAACAGTCTGGAGAAGTAATTTAAAAAAACCGGAAAATCTGTCCCTAGGGAACAGTAGCAGAAACACAAGATAATTGTAGCAGTAGGAATATATATATATATATGATACTCATCCTCCAAACTTCAAATAAACATCTAACTACGTTTTAGTCCTTCATTTAGATTTGAAAGAGATGGAGTAATTTTCTAATTCAATCCTGTATCTTGCTCCCTTTATCTTTTATTCAGTGCTGTCATTAAAACTCTCTTTTCCCCCCCCCCCCCCCCCTAAAAAAAAAATAATTATAATAGCCCACTTAAAGTATCCAATAAAGTCCATGTTATATTTTGCCATATTTTTATAACTTTAAGAAAAATATATATTAACAGAATTTAATATAAATTCTCATTACACAGCATCAAAGTTCCTATTTACCTTAATGATTTTGTACTTATGACCATCGAGAGAAGAAAGATACGATTTTTAAATTTATGAAAACAATTACTTCTGAATTTTTAAATCAAACAAATGAAATTAAAAATATGAAAACATTTATTGAATTTACCAAAATTCTTTATTATTTTGTAATATCTAATTAGCATTCAGATTAAAAATCCATTTAATAATTCTGTTTATACTCTTGTGAATTTCAGTTCCTTTTCAGCTCCCAGTTTGACAATTTATTCTGTATAAGACAAAATGTTTAGATCATCTAAGTTAATCCTGAGCTTGCAAGACAGCGATGAATTGTCACAAAATCTTACAAACTCCCTCTATAAGTTTATTTTCTTATCATTTTACATTTTTAATAGCTTTTGTCAGCTTGAAATAATCATGTTTTTGGTAATATTTTTGTCAAACATGAAGAGAGAGGACGCCATCTCAACTATAAACTGTATATAAGCATTTACAGAATTTAGTTGAAACTTCATCTGACACAAACACAAATAATCACAGTTTTATATACAAAATTTTGATGTAAACTTAATATGTAAAGAAACAACTGACACAAACACAAATAATCACAGTTTTATATACAAAATTTTGATGTAAACTTAATATGTAAAGAAACAACTGTAGTTTCAAAAATGGTACTTGTCGGTTTATGTTTTATGGGTACTTTTGAGTTAGCTTCAGAAATCTTGATGCTGGTTTTGGAGCATTGCTAAGACTTTACCTTTGGACCAAAGTCTTTAAAACAAATTTACAACTCCAATACCACCATTAAATATTTTCCTTTATCCCTTCCTATTTTTTTGTCATTTTTTCAGTCTTATGACAAATTCGTAATCAAAAATTCGAATGAAAATAAATGAAAGGTGCAGAAGTAAAGTATAAATTAAATATCACAAAAGTGGCTCCCAGACATACACGAGCAAAAGCTATAGCATGTATTAAAGAATTTTTCTCTAGTGTCATTCAACACTATACTCAAATATTTCCAAATCACCTATTTTTTTTTAATCTCTTAGTACTAAAATCGTTAATTTGTAAGACATTTAGACAACAAATTTATTCTTCTTTATTTACATTAATATATTTATTTGTAAAATGCAAATTGTTAAAATATTAAGATATCTTTTCCAATTTAATGTTAATCTTTCAATATGCTGTAGACAAGATCGAATGATGAAGCAAAAGTTAAAAAGTTTTTTATTATTATTATTATTATTATGTCGAAATAGTATATGCCAAAAGAGGACTTCTGTAGTAAAGGTAACTCATTAATAAGTGTAATAAAAAAATAAATTTAGAGGGGTTTCCAAGTCGGAAAAAATTATTTGATTGGTTCCTAAAATTTAAAAATCTGATTTTAGTTTCTCAAATTTCATAATTCCGAATTTCAAATACACGTATCTTTATTATTATTGAATTGTCATTTGATCAATATAATAAAAACTAGAAAGTAATCCATGTCACCTGTAAGAAATTAATCAATTTCGGAAAGTATGTTGACTTTCTTCAAGTAATATATATATATATATATATATATATATATATATATATATATATATATATATATATATATATATATATATATATATATATATATATATATATATATATATATCCGCATATATAATAAATATTAATCCGCAATGTTATTTGTATTAACTTTATTAATAATCCGAAGAGTATGAAATTTTTAGAGTAGATAAAATTGTGCCAGTTTGACATCTTTAATTAGGATTTGGCATCTTGGAACTTGATGCGTAACTTTAAAAATAAAATGGTTGAGTATCCAAAAAGATAATAATTTAAATAAAAGATGTTTTAACTAGCCCAATTCCATCTACTCTTAAAATTTCATTTGAATCAGATGATTAATACATCTTCGCTGCCGACCTGTAAATTTTTTTTGAGAAGAATAATAAACTTAAAATGTTTACATATGATAGGATTTTAATTATTATTATTAACCTGCAGTTGACACTCAATTGACATTATTAAACAAGAGTTTAAAGAAACATAAAAATGCTCAAAATTGAAATCTTAGAATTCTCCTAGGTATATACTACTTAGAAAAGTTCATCTCCTAGAATAGGGCAATGCCCGTGAGATGTGAACTTTTATTAAATAATTAATAATTCTTCTTTTTATTTTAAATAGATACCATGAAAACTAATGAAATAATGTTAAAATTTTAACTTTGAAAACTTCCCTAAAATTTTTCATCGGAAATCAAAATTATTCCATTTCAATTTCAATTTTATAGTTTATTCAGAAGAAAGTAAGTTTACAAGTTTCTAAGGAAGCTAAACTTTTTTTTTTTTAGCACATTTCCATGTGATGACTTTTACTTTTTGAAGCATAACTAATACTATAATTTCTCAGAAAAGTATGTATGATAAGTGGTTTTTACAAATAGTTAGTACTGAATAATTTTTTTTAGCACCCTGTAGACTTTTACTTTTTGAAAAACTAATACTATAATTTCTCAGAAAAGTATGTAATAAGACTTGCAATAATTTTTTTTAGCAGTAGAAAAAAGCTTCAAAATTCAAATTTTTTTAGATTGACCGATTGTTATAGCTGTAACTTCTAAAAAATTACATACTGGAAATACATTGCCTTCCATTCCGGAAAATCACACCAAAAATGACATTTTCGGCTGTTTTGGTACAAAATTTGGACAAATTGTTTGGAGGAATTATTTTTAGAAGGAAAGTTTAGTTACCAAAATTGTACTTTAGAATATACTTTTAATACTAGAGAATTTGTCCTAGGAATTATCAGAGGTGAAATAATGACCTAACCAAAGATTCAAAAATGTCACCATATTAAAACCAGTAGGAGAAAATGTTTTTTGAAATTGTTGGTAGATTTTGCTGGTAATAATAATAATAATTGTTAGCAATAAATCTGTAGCTATAAGGTAGAAAATTTAGAAGAATCCAATGTTGTTGAACATAAACAAACATTATCCGTCTTTAAATAAAAATTGAAGTTTGATGCAGTAAGATTAGGGTTTTCTATTTACCGAAATCCTTAGTTTTAGTAACAAGTGAGAGCCACAGGGAAAAAGGTGTTTGAAATAGTACCAACGCAGACATAAATAATATCTATTCTTTCACGAAATAATTCATCGAAAAACCTTTCTAACAGTATAAACAAAAACAAAAAAATAAGCATTGTATTGAAAATGTTTAGAAAAAGGAAGACTTTTTATAAGTGAAATTTGTAATGGTAATTGAAGGAGCTTCACATTTAATTCTGTTTAGTAGTTTTCAATAGTTGACTTAGCCGTTATTAGTGTGTGTGTGTGAATGCTTTTTCATTATCAATATTTTCATATTCCCTATGTCTGATATTTAATTCAGTTGGTAAGTAAATGAAATCTAAAATTGTAATGTATATTTATACTTATCGTTTATATTTTAATTATAATGGATAGGTTAGAGGTGCAAGCAGATATTGTTCATGGTACCAGATCTTTGGCCAGTGTAGATACAAACTCATTAGCAACTTCGGAGCGGTCTACTCATACTCTTGACATGGAAAATGCATCAACAAAGGCATTAGCTGGATCTCTCTTGCAACAAAAGGTAATTTAAACTTTTATTTCAGTTATTTTAAGTTTGTGAATCGCATATTGCATTTGCTATTTTTCGTTTTTTTTTTTTTTTTAAATGTATCGAATAGTATTCTACTTGTTTTAAAGAGTTAAGAGTTTCATTAACTCTGTATTCTTAATTCCAAAATTTTATAATTAGTGATATCTTTTTCAGCTTGTTGAAGATGAATGTGAAAGTGTGAACGAAAGCACAGGAAGATACCATAATGGAGATAGTGCAAGTGGGGTAATGGATGCTTCAGGCAATGCTAATTCTATTTTACATAACCATGTAACTAATTTATATATTCATCCTGGAGCAGATGCAACCAGCGTTGACGCAAGTAGTTTGCACAGTGGAATGGACATGCGTTTAGATAGCGTTAGTGCAATAATTAAAGCCAAAGGTGTTACCTTTACCGACACTGACGATGAGATAGTTGAAGATATGAAAACTTTCTGTTCGTTTTCAAGTACAAATAATTCGGTTGTACTTGAAATGGAAGGAGAAAAAAGTACCGTTGGCAACGAGAATTCTGGCCATTTATCATCGTCACTTGTTAAGTTTAGTATGGGTGATTTTTCAACAGGAAGTCACCAAAACCTGCCTGGCACCAAATCAAAATCCAGAGAAGATAATATACATAATAATAGCTATATGAGCCAGCCGTCCGTTAGACCGAAATCAAAGGATGGAGAGGAGTCTGTACTACGGCGTAGTATGAGCGTCTTAAATGAATTTATAGGTGTGACTAAAATAGCATTACCAATTGCTTTACAGCCGCTACGCTCTAAATCTCACCCGAAGCTCAATGATATTTAAGAGTTATGGGAAAAATTTTGTACTGTGATATGTTTAGTGTGTGTTTTTTCTTTATAAATATCAGTCAGTTTTCCTAAGAAAAATTTACCATTTCGATATTATATTAAAGGATTAGTAGCTTTGATCGTATGTAAGTTAAATGAAATATTTTAAATATAAATATATATATATATATATATATATATATATATATATATATATATATATATATATATATATATATATATATATATATATATATATATATATATATATATATATATATATATATATATCAAGCTTGGGTACAAGTACTTGTATTTGAAAAAAAAATAGTGTATTTAAGTAAAAGTTAAATTTTAAAAATAAATATCCAAAAAAGTTTAATTTATCCTGAAAAGGAAACAAACTGTAAAACTGATCCTCATTTCTAAGATTTTTCATAAAAGTATAAATTTGGATAAATCTAGTTTTATTATTATTATTATTGTTATTTTGAGGAAACATGGTGTTGGAATAATATTGTTGCCAGAATTGGCGCAAAGAGTAGATGACATTGACAGGTGAATGAACGGATTTTGACGTTTATGATCATAACAGGAGTGAGAGATATAAATTTTTATCCAGCAGGGAAGACTAGTAGAGGAAAGGGAAAATTTTTATCGCGAATTGCCGAATGTGAAAGGTAGAGCACCTCATCACGAAAACATGGTAATAATGGGCGAAATGAATAGATATATGGGACAATCGACATGGGGTGGAGCCTTCAGTGTTGGAGAAAGGAACCTTGCCTGGGAAAGTATAAAGCTTTCTATGTGCAGAACGATATGAGCGGGATGAATACATTTTATAACTATATGGAGAACCACAAAGGGAGGTGGAATGGAGAGGAGCGAGGATATGAGGAGAAATTGATGATAGACCAGATGTTAACAAACAATAAAGGGATATTCAGGGACGTTAAAAGCACCATATGGTAATGAGAGTTGATAGCATAAATCCCTTCAAAGGCAAAGTCAGGAAAAGATTTATGGTGGAGAATCTGCAATATAGGGAATGCAGTGATAAATTTGAGAGCGAAGTGGAAGAGAGGAGAAGAAATTTTACAATGAATATATATATGGAGGAGAGCTTGAAGGCACTAAAAGATGCTCTAATAAGAGTATCTGAAAATGTTGCTAAAGTGAAGATCATACATGGAAGAAAAAAGAAACAAAGTGGACTGAACAAGTCCAGGAAGCGGTGAAAAGGAAGATGAGATGCTTCAGAAGGTGGATAAAGACAAGGAGGAATATGTAGATGCGAGGAGAGAAGCAGATCGGATTAAAAAGAGTGAAGGAAAATACTAGAAGAGCTGGAGGCGAATCTACTAGGCACAAGTAAACTTAATTTATATCATTGTGAAAAGTTATAGAAAGGGCCCAACCCCACCAACTTATGCGATAAAGAACGAAAATCCACCAGAGATTAGTTGGAGACGGGAGGAATACTTCAATCTCTTGTTGAATGTACCAAATGTCATAGAGGAGGATGAATGCGAGGAGATGCCAGAGGAGGTAGAATACGCAATTGGTAAGATGAAAATTTGTAAGGCTGCAGGCAAAGATAAGTTATCGGCGGAGATATTAAAAGGAACCGGCGAGTGAGGAGTGTTTTGGATGACTGAAATAATGAATAATTGATGGAGTGAAGGAAGAACACCCACGGAGTTGAACAAATCGATTTAGAATAAACATTGGTCCGTGTACTGAGAGAGATTCTGTGAAGGGTATTGAGAGGTAGGGAGTATGGAGTATCGACTAAACTGATAAGAGCAAAAAGAGTACGATGTTGACGGTTGCTGTAAAGTAAAAGCACAGATGGATAAAAGTAATTGGTTCGGAATTACGACGGGAATAAAGCAGGGAAGTGTGCTATCCCAGATTTTGTTTGTAGTTTTTATTGACTATTGTGGATGATGAAATCTTCGGATACGAAGACGATCTGGCGTTGGTTTCAGAATCTGAGGAAGTACTACAGAGGTTTGTCATGATGTTGGATGAGGTATTGACTGCTAGAGGAATGAAGATCATTAATGAGAACACTGAGGTTATGTTGGTGAACAGGGTTCAGGACGAGCTGAGTGGAAGATGTTATATTGAGATAGACAGGTCAGTTTGTATATCTTGGAGTAAACTTTGGTGTGAGAAATAAGTTCTTGGAGTTGAATCTTAGAATTGGAAAATTTAATATGGCATTTGCCTCGTTGTCATTGCTTAATAATAGGATCATCCCGAGGAAAATTAAAACCATATTGTATGCGATTATAATGAGCCCCGTATTGACATATGAGGTTATAACACTTAATACAAAAGCCAAAAATAAAATGCAGGCCTGTGAAATGAAAGTATTAGACTAATAATGGGGGTGACGAGAATTGTTATAATGTGAGATCCGGGCTTTGGTGTGGAGAGTATATTAAATATTGTGAGGTGGTTCGAACAAGTAAAGAGAATGAACGAGGATGGGTATGCAAGAAGGTACTGCGAGTGGAGATCAAAGGGGATGAGAGAAGTGGGAAGACCGAAGATGAAATGGAGTGACGGCGTTGAAAGGGTGGTGGAGAGAAGAGGAAAAACTATGGAAGTGGTGGAGACGATGATTTATGATGATCGTCGGCGATGGAGAGAGTTCATTCAAGTCAGCTGATAGGTGTTTGCACCTACAGGAGTATGGTGAGATGATTATTATTATTAATTAAGAATAATCTCAAATCATGTTCAACAAAATTAACTGGGATATGGAGTTTAAAGACCAAAATTATCTTGTCATGCGAGTATGCGTCACACAAATTTTAACTAATATTTAGTGAATTACTTTTCAAAATAGACCCATTAGGATGGCGAAGAGAAAACCTAGTTGGTGGAATAAAGATTAGAAAGAGATTCAGTGAAAAGTGTAGATATTTTCAATTAAGCGTAGTAGTAGTGAGGATTTAGAGAAATATTAGAGATTAGAAATTAACTTAACCAGTCAAAGAGAATGGCCAAAATTTATTTAGCAAGAAATAGTAATAAGGACCTGAAAAAGGTTTTATTCTCTTATTAACTTAATAGTAAAAATAGGTCAACTTCTAAGATTTGGGAAATAATAGGAAAGTTTACATTTCTGGTTTTAAATGTTTTGAAAAAGTTACTGAAAACTCGTGTGAAGAAAGATTTTGATAATAGCAAGATACTGTATGACTCCCAGCATAGTTTTGGAAAGCATAGATCGTGTCAGACGACTTTTAGAATTATGGAATATATTATTGACTAAGGACAATTGGTTGGTGTTATTTACGTAGACCAGCAAAGCCTTTGATAAGGTACCCCATGTAAGGTTGATGCAAAAGTTATCAGTGTTGGTATAGGAGGAGAGTGGTTGAAGAAAAGAAAGCAATGTGTGCTACTGAATGGCAGTAAATAATCATGGAAAAAGGAGGAGTGTTATTCAACTATTTTCATTGTTTTCATTGTTGTTCCTCATATGTAAATGGTATGGATACGGGACTTAAGTATAAGGTTTCAAAGTTTGTAGATGATACCATTATAGTTATCTCCATAAGAAATAATGATGAATGTATTAAGCTTCAGAGTAATCTATAGAGACTTGGATGGGCTGGTAAGTTACAAATGGATTTTAATAGTTTAAAGTGTATAATTCTTCATGTAAGTTACTTGAATTAAGGATTTAACAACGATATGTATGGAGATTGGCTAGATGAGTCTGTGGACTAAGAAAAAGATGTCGGTGTGATTATTAGTAGTAATCTGAAGTGGTTAATTAGTGTTTAGATGAACGAATAATGCTAATAGGATATTAGGTATAACAAATCGCGGTGTTTACAAGAACAGGGAGGTTATAAGTAAACTGGATAATATCTCAGTTAGGCTAATGTAATAGTATTGTGCATAAGTTTGGGCTCCTCATTTAAGAGAAGACATAAATTTGCTGGAAAGTGTGCAACATAAAACTACAAGAAAGATTTCTAACTTTGAGAGTAAGAGTTACGAGGAGAGGCTGAAGGAATTAGAATTTTTTTCTGTAGGAAGGTGATATGATACAAGTTTACAAATATTTACATCTTTCAATAATATTGAGATTAAAAAATTCTTTATAGTAGACCGTGGAAGAGAAACCAGGGGGCAAGATAAGAAATTTAAAAAAAAAAAGATCTTGACTTAAAAAAATTTTCATTTGCCAATAGAGTTGTTAATATTTGGTGGTTTGCCGCAGAAAGGTGTTGATTTCTAATCACTTGCAGCATTTAAGAAATGATTGAATGGGTATATGAATGGTCTGGGAATCATTTTTTCATGATAATGCCAAATTGGTGGAATGGTAGTTAGTTATTAAAGTTAACTCGTGCATGTAGTAAAAAATTTCCATAGTCGAATGATTTAGAGGTGTGTAGTTTGTGTATGGCGTAGCTGTAATTTTGGCATTCGTGGTTGGTGTGTGTGTGTTGGCTTTTGCTTCGGGAATTGTAGCGTTAACGAACCTTTGTGCAGTTATTTGATAGTGAGAGTTAAACCATTTATTATGTATTTGGGTAAACAATTTATCTACTTTAGTTTGACTTGGACAGGCTTGATAGCTCTTTGTTCTTTCTTACTCTCTCTATTGTTGTTATGTTCTTACCATGGGAAAAGTCTTTATTCTTGATAAATATTGGTTGACTGACAACTATTTGGGAACTGTAATGTTTGTGAATTGCAACGAAGAATAGAATTATAATTAAAATTTTTACACCTGAGAAAAAAAAAATTTTTTTAAATGCTTACAGAGTTAAAAGCTTAGTTATATTAAAAAGAAATTTTTTTATTTACTATTTACTTTAAATAAATTTTTGTATTTTTTTACTATATTTTTTACTATAATTCTGAAATTTGGATGGACCTTAATAGTAAAAAGTAGTTAATGGTTAATGACGACGGTTTTACAAAAAAATAAAAAATTGAATTGTACTTGTAGTTGAACAATTCTCAAGTATTTGTATTTAAGTAAAGTGGCCTGTATTTGGACCCAAGCCATATATATATATATATATATATATATATATATATATATATATATATATATATATATATATATATATATATATATATATATATATATATATATATATATATATATATATATATATATATATATATAATAGAAATATTTTTTTATAATTTTCTTCAATTTCTTTTGTGTACATAAATGTTGTAACTTGAAAAGGCCTTTAAAAGTTACTAAACCAAATTTATTTAATTAACATTAAAGGAGTTTCAAGGTGAGAGTTTAATTATTATTATTATTGTTTTTTTTTTTTTTTTTTTTTTTTTTTTTTTTTTTTTTTTTTTTTTTTATTTTTTTAAAAATAACTATAATAATATATTATATATATATATATATATATATATATATATATATAATATATATATATATATATATATATATATATATATATATATATATATATATATATATATATATATATATATATATATATATATATATATAGAAACACGGTATAATGAAAAAATTTTTCCTATAGACATTCCATTATGTATCATGTCATCTTCATATTTCTAAAGTAAATAACAAATTTATGAAAGATGGAAGAAAAATGTTATTAGACCTCGTTTTATATATATATTATATATATATATATATATATATATATATATATATATATATATATATATATATATATATATATATATATATATATATATATATATATATAATATATATATATATATATATATATATATATATATATATATATATATATATATATATATATATATATATATATATATATATATATATATATATATATATATATATCGTAGATTGAAGAATTGGCAGGCACACTCTGAATTTTTCAAACTGTTGTGACAAATGATAAGTGCTCTAGTATCACTTCAAATTAATCTTTAAAATTTCGCAGCTTAGTCCAATGTTTCCATGGTTTTATAAGGTTTGGAACATAGTATGTTTTGGAATGGTTAAAAAATTTTAACTTGCAGTATTTTTAACGCATATTGCGTATCTTAAGTCAGACTTCTATAGATTTCGGGTATGAAATAGATAAACAAATTTTGCGACACCACAACTTACTTCAGACTTTTCTACTTAGAATACGTGTAACTAAAGTGCACATTAGGCATATATTTTCAAATGATTATCGATGATCCTCATGATTGACTCTATAAGTACTTTTTTTAATATAAGGGATCCAATGTTCTCAATTTCAAAAAGAAATAAAAAATTTAACCGATTTTTATGAAATGAACAGGGTATATGCATTTCAACGTATTAAGAAAAGTCGAATTCTATTGTTTTTCTGTATCTATAACATTTGAAAGTTTTTGGAAAATTCACCCTTGAAAAAAGTGAATAGTGGGGAAAAAACACTGGTCGAATGATCTGAAAATTGAACTGTATATTCAAAAAGGTATTAGCTACAAACGCTAAGATACGAATTTTTATATATGTTTTATAAAAAAATGTTATGTGCACTTTTCTAATCAACTGAAAAAATGTTTTGGAAAATTTATCCTTCCGGATAAAAAAATTTTTAAAAAAATACACTTACAACTTATATCATTTTTGGCAGTTGTTTAGAGGAGGTGCAAAGCTACAACTTTCTCTCGAGACTTCATTCAACGCTATATGTTCTTTTTGAGATATAGCCTCTGAGATTTTGAAATTTCCAAATTTTGAGAGGCTATATCTCGAAAAGAACAAATAGCATTGAATGATATATTGAGAGAAAGTTATAGCTATGTATCTCCTCTAAACAACTGCCAAAAATGAAAAAGGGTAGGTATATTTTCTTTTTTAAATTTTCCAAAAAACATAATTTCATTTGGTCATAAAAGTGTATATAACTTTTTTTATTCTAAAGCAGATATCAAAAAATCGTATCCTAGCGTTTGTAGCTAATACATTTGTGAATATACAGTTCAATTTTCAACGTCATTTAGACCATTGGCTATTCCCAGTTATTCACTTTTTCAAGGGTAAATTTTCCAAACAACTTTTAAACCGTTATAGATACAGGAAAATGTTAGAAATCTACTTTTTTCAGTGCGTTGAAATGCATATACCCTGGTAAAAAATTTGAAATTGGATCCTACCCATAATTAAAAATTTGTAAAATGTTTTAATTGTCTAATAAGGAACAAAGGCTTAATTAGAGGCATTATTATAAAACCCTGTAACTCAAGACAAAGGCTGTGTGGTTAAAGTTCTCTACGCGTCTCTACTTAATACTAGAGCTCATTAGCAATCTAATCGACAGTTTGAAGCATTTAGAATGTTTCTGTACATATAAACTATATTGATTATGTCATAATCATTTTTTTCATTTAATAGAAAAAAAGGCATTGTACTTTCAAAATGTTACATTAACCATGTTTAACGATACTTTTTATATTAATGACTTACAAGTGATTTATTAAATTTATGGTAAGGTAATATGAGGTGCATTAACAATAAAGTCTCTATTTTAGGTCTTTTTATAAAGTATTATTTGATATAACTTAATCTTCTATTGGATTTGTGTCAGTGATATATATTTTATATTTGTTTTGCATTTAAGGTTATAATTATTTTCATGCTTTTTCTTAATTTGTCTTCCAGTATTACAAGATAAGAGTTTGGTTCTAAAATCATATTTTGTTCTGTTAGTAATTATTATGGTTAGTTGACAAATTTTCTTCATTTTATACATGATATTCAGAAGAGTAAATACTACAACCAAGTTTATTAACATGAAGGTTTAGAAACCAATTTTTTTTTGTGTGGTAATGTATAAACAGTGAATTTCTTTTTTTTTCTTTTTTTTTTCATTACCTGAAGCTTTGTACTTATACTGTTAACATAAAATTTTTAACATTACATGAACCAATATCTTCTGTAAAAAAAAATAATTATTATTATTATATTATTATTATTATTATTATTATTATTATGTTTAAATTGTTATCAAATGTTTTAATTTCCAATTTGTATGGATGTGTGTGCATGTGAAAGGAAGAGATGCACCAGAGAACAGAAACTTAAACATAAATATTGAGACTTAAACTTCAGAAGGTAGTAAAAATTTTGGAATTGCTTTACTTAGCTTCATTCATCTTCATTCTTAGTAAAATCATTGCTTAATCCTTAAACTTTCAAAACGACTCATTATTTTATTGTTCAAATAAAAGTTGTCTTTCCCGACTTTTTGGATAACTAGTATTAATGCATTCGTTTCTTACACACACACATCACCACCACTCACGGGCAAAGCCCTATTCAAGAGGGGGTGTCAGAAAAATAAAAATAAAGGAGAAGAATAAAAATAACAATAACAATTAAAGATAAAAACGACCCCTGAAGGACCCATCTAACGCAAATTTCTTAGGTGTGCGTAGACGCGGGCTTTAAAGAAATTGAGATTAAATTCAGCAGGAAATACAGAAGATGGGAGAGAATTCCACAGAACAGATGTGGCAGGAAAGAAGGAAGCACCACAGCGGACAAGCCTGGAATTGCCTATGTCCACGCAAAATTGATGTGTAGACAATGCACCCCTTGTGCTACGAGGACGACGTAAAGGTGGAGGTATACGGGTGGATAGTTCCCTCGAGCATTTGCCGCTGTAGTACCTATAGAAAAGAGAGAAGGCACCAACATCACGTCGCAAAGATAAAGAGTCAAGAGAGTTAGAAAGAGCGGGACAGTTTATAAGTCTTTTACCCTTTGACTCAACCCTATCCAAAAGACGGGTGAAACCTGAGCCACCCCAGATATGAAAGCAGTACTCCATACAAGGGCGGATGAGACCCTTGTATAATTGGAGTAACTGCGAGGAAGAAAAAAATTCTCGCAGTCTAAACAGAACTTCCAGCTTCTTTGAGGCTGCCCTAGCAACCATTGTGATATGAGGTTTCCAAGACATTTTTTTGTTTATGTGAAGACCAAGGATGTTTATATTGTCGACAGGAGAGATGGGGGAACCATCGAAAGAAATAGGAAAG
Organism: Armadillidium nasatum; assembly: GCA_009176605.1. NCBI lineage: Eukaryota > Metazoa > Arthropoda > Malacostraca > Isopoda > Armadillidiidae > Armadillidium > Armadillidium nasatum. Next base: position 72,240 of record SEYY01000202.1, read on the forward strand.
TTAGGAGGTCTCTTTGAGAGGGAGATTTCTAGAAGTTGAGTTTTTAAAGAGTTGAATTTCACAAGGTTGAGACGACCCCACTGGGAAATTCTATCCAGATTTGCAAGAATGGAATCGGAAAGGGGAAGACGAGAGGCAACTCTAGATGCAAAGGAAGGAGCAGATTTGAAATGAGTAGAAGAATGGAGGGTTGAGTCATCGGCATATGAATGGATAGGGTTAGATGAACAGCTGAGAAGATCATTAATGAAAAGTAAGAATAGAGTAGGAGATAAGACAGAACTCTGAGGAACACCACTATTGACAGGAAAGGAAGAAGAAATCGCCCCATCAACAACAGCCGAAATGGAACGAATAGAAAGAAAGCTAGACATAAGCAAACAAAAAGAAGGAGGGGAGCTTGGAAAGCAGTGACGGATGCCATACCCGGTCAAATGCCTTAGATATGTCAAGTGCCACCACGCAAGTCTCCCCATGGTCCCTAAGGGCAGAAGACCATAGATCTGTAAGATAGGAAAGTATATCACCAGTAGACCTCGAGCGTCGAAAGCCATGCTGATGATCAGAAAGAAGGGAATGAGATTCCAGATGATCCAAGAAGTGAGAGTTAAGAAGGGTTTCAAAGATCTTAGACAGAATACAAGTGAGAGCTGTAGGGCGATAGTTAGAAGGATCAGAGCGGCTACCTTTCTTCGGAATAGGTTGGACTAATGCGCGCTTCCAACACTAAGGAAAAGTACTAGTATTAAGGCAAAGAGAGAAAAGTTGAACGAGGGATGGAGTTAGCTCAGACGCACACTCCCTTAAAACTCGGGGAGGAATGCCATCAGGGCCGCTTGCCTTCCTAACCTTCATAGATTTCAGAAGCCCATGCACCTGATAAAAGTAATCACAGGTAAAGGCATGGGACCTCTGAGAGGAGAAGAAGTTGGAGGAGCATTGCCGGAGTCGTCCAGGGTTGAATTAGAGGAGAATAGGAGGCCGAAGAGATTAGCCTTTTCAGTAGGAGTGTTAGCAACAGAGCCATCAGAGCGAATAAGAGGAGGAAAGGAAGATTTACAGAAATTGTTAGATATGTTTTTGGCAAGAGGCCAGAAAGATTTATAAGTTTTGCTCGTCGAAAAATATCCCTGCAACGATTCCAAGCAGAATGAAAATTAGCAAGAGTGATAGGAGAGTTTTTCCACTCTCGATACGCGATGTCTCTAGCCTGAATGGCAAGAGAGCAGGCGCGGTCGAACCATGGATTCTGAGGAGAGAAAGATTTAGTTGAAGAAGGAATAAACCTGCTTATCCCATCAACGATTGCAGCCCCCACCTTATCAGCAGAGATTGACGCGTCTTCAGAGACAAAACAGTCCATCCAAGGATAGTCAGCATAGAAGCAACGCAAAGCCTCCCAGTCAACCCGATCAAAGTGCCAGAAAATACGCTTAGGGCAGGGTGGAGCAGTTGGAGAGAAAGCTTGAAAATTAAGAGTAATTAGGTTGTGGTCAGATTTACCAATAGGTGCGAAGACAGCGTATTTATAGAGAGAAGGGCTAGTAGTGAAACAAGTCAAGAGTGTTTAAGATTGGTTAGGACGATCCGGAATGTGTGTTGGTTCTTTAATCAGTTGTTCCAGATCGTTGAGAATGCTGAATGATTCGGCCTCCTACCCTCCTGGATCAGTATGAGAGGATCCCAACCATTCAGTGTTGTGTACATTGAAATCCCCTAATAGAGGACCTCAGTATTTGGATGTGAAGATGTAACAGTTTCGTGAGAAGTGGTTAGGTATTCAAAAAAGGTAGAAAAATTTGTTTTATTAGGAGAACAGTAGCAGAAACACAAGATTATCGTAGTGGTAGGAAGAAAGATTTTAAGCCACAGAACATCGAAGTTAGGAGATTCAAGATTCACAAGACGTGTTACCGGAGTGTTAGTGTTAACGTAGGCACAAACTCCACCCTTTGATCGGAAATTATGAAATAAGTTATAGTTAGATATATTAAAAAAATTTGAGGAGGAATTCTTTGATATCTGGGGCTCAGACAATAGCAAAAGGTTGGGACGAGAACTAGAGAGGTGGTATTCCACAGAGGCCAAATTAGAAAATAAGCCACGGACGTTGGTGAAGTGTATAGAAAAACCACGCCTGCTCACACCCGCCATCTTGCTCTTCATTGAACAATGTATTTTATCAGATTTGACTTTTTGTTGTATTTGGTAACACCTTAAAAACAATTAGTCTTCCCTCTTTTATTATCTGTTCAATTAAACATTTATGAAACTCTATCATTAGTTTGTTATTAAGAACCCCACCACATGATGGAAGCTATTAGAAATACTTTCAGACCAACTTAATTTAAATCTCTTACACTTGTCTAATTAAACATCTCACAAGTTTTCATAAACTTCAGATTTTACAAAAACTCTGCTTATCATTGATTATCATTATATCACAGTTGTCAAGTTTACTGTTTCGTAGTTATTTAGATTAACTCACCTTTTTCATTTTACAATGTTGATTTTGGGTTTAAAATGATTAGATTCTAAATGCCTCTCACCGATAAATTTGTGAGAAAAGATTATTAAAACCAGATATATTTTCATTAATTATCCTTGCAATTATTACCATTTTGGTAATTCCATGACAAAACTACACAAGAAGAAATTTTTCTTTACATCACTTAGATTGGAATTTGAATGAAATTTGGTGTGTAGAGTTATCTTGGGCCCTATATTCACTTGTGAGAGTAAAAAAAATTCATATGATTTACTTTTTATTTATGGGGGTCCAAAGTTTTTCATCCCCGATTTTCAAAGCTTATAACTTTTTTAATTAATAAGAAAACATTAACTAACTAACTATATATATATATATATATATATATATATATATATATATATATATATATATATATATATATATATATATATATATATATATATATATATATATATATATATATATATATATATATATATATATATATATATATATATATATATATATATATATATATATATATATATATATATATATATATATATATATATATATATATATATATATATATATATATATATATATATATATATATATATATATATATATATATATATATATATATATATATATATATATATATATATATATATATATATATATATATATATATATATATATATATATTATTCTTATTTAGTTTTTATTTATGGGGTCCATAGTTTGGGGGCTTTCTTCATCCCCGATTTTCAAAGCTTATAACTTTTTTAATAAGAAAACATTAACAATATATATATATATATATATATATATATATATATATATATATATATATATATATATATATATATATATATATATATATATATATATATATATATATATATATATATATATATATATATATATATATATATATATATATATATATATATATATATATATATATATATATATATATATATATATATATATATATATATATATATATATATATATATATATATATATATATATATATATATATATATATAATTATATTGCTGTGACGAATCCAATAATACTAAAATCTTGTAAATATAATAAAATGAAAATATTGGTGAAAAAATTTTTCACCAACCCCTCCCATGGACATTAAAAAATTTTAAGTTTTAACTGACTTTTATCTATATCATAAAGAATCTTAAAAACTGAAACAAAAATAAATAATTTTAAAAATTAAATGAAAAAATGGTATAACAAAAATTTTTCATTTATATGATATTTTTTACTCATATCGTAGGTACAAATGCAATCTATCGAATGTGAAAATCGCTACTTTTCAGGACCCCCCCCCCAAAAAAAAAGCCTAAAATTGTCATTATCACATATTTTCATACAGCAAAGATGTTTTCATTATTACTCTATGTGCTTGTATGTATGTATGTAGGTTGATATTTATTTATTTTTATTTTTTTCAATATTTAACCTTAATTAAATATCACTAGAAAGAAAATAAATTCTACGTTTTCAATACATTGAAATTGTTATGTCTTTAGTTTGTAAAGTGATTTTCAGGTTCAAAACATTGCCACTATGCGCATCATTTCTGAAGAAACTCCTTAGAGGGAGGAATTGAAAAACCCGATTTTTTACACTCGATAGTTTGCATTTGTACCAACAAAATCTTTAAAGTTTTAAGATAAAATTTCTTTATTTGTACGTTATTCACTAATGTTTTAGTGTCCTACGTTAATTAATAAATGAGCAATTTGCTTTACAAGATAATTTTCGCTTTAATTACAGTACTTATAATGAATAGAACTGTGTTATTACATTTATCCCAAAACGTTTCACTGAATTCACGTAATTTGTTTTACATTTATATATATTCATATATTATGGATTTATATTTAAACTTGTAAATTTTTTAAAAATATTATAATACGCTTGGATGTCTATATTTTATCAAATGTTGTTGTATGATAACTAGAAACATTTAATTTCAATTTTAAAAGTATATTGTACCCTGCTTGTGCCTGCCTTTAGTGATTAGGCAGTTAGTGACATTATTGTATATCGGTAAATGACAGTTATCTCTAATTTGTGAGAAATAAAAGTATTTCAAACCATTGTAATATAACAAGCTAAACCAACCCATTTGTCATATAAGTACATATAACATTCACCCACTTTTGGATTAATATTTGACTTCATGAATATTTTTCATATCCTACTAAGTCCGTTGAAAGTTCAAAAACTAATATTTTCATCATTTAGAAAACTGTGTACCTGCTGTGGTACTTGCTAATTTAAACTTGATTTTCTTTTGATTGACTTTCTTTCTCACAAATTTCTTCAGATATGATACAGAGAAAATTAATTTTCGTACCCAAATGTCCGCAACAAAATTTGTACGTTTTTTTTTTTTTTTTTTTTTTTTTTTTTTTTTTTTTTTTTTTTTTTTTTTTTTTGAGTACCTGTACAGGAGCAGGCACTTCTCACGAAAATGCATCGATGCTAGTGCGAAAATTCAACACTAGGTCTGCACCTAGACTAAACGAAAAGAGAGTAGACAAAGGCTAGTTACAACCTATATAGGAAATTTATGTATCGTAAGATGGCAAAAAGAACGTCGGGACTGAAGTGCGGAGATTCGGTCAGAATGAAAGACAACCGACTCCCTCCTGCACCAAGGCAGGGCAGCTCACCAAGAGATATTATACTGTGAGAGGCGTAGAAACCTGGCAGAAAGTGCAAGGAGGAGGATTATCCTTTGACATAAGATATCCGTGTTTGCCCAATTCGCAGGCGAGTCAGTGCTATCTCCCGCAGGCGGCTAAGTCGAACTGGGAGAGACCGTCTAGACACGAGAAGTTTCACCGAACGGAACTTAGTACCCTGTACGTTTACTCTCCAACAGCTTTGCTATTCAGTCTGAAAACCCCTTCTGAGGTGCGTAGTAGTCCGTAGCAGAGTGAAGAGGCAGACAAAAACTGCCCTATCTACTAGAACATTTCTGGAAATCCCCATTTGAGAGAGAGCCCATCTAAATTGCGAAATAAGAACTGCGGAATGATAGACACCAAGGGATTTCGAGAGGAGCGATCTTGAATGGCTAGAAGGCCACTTTGAGAAGATGGTGAAAGATTCATGCAGGGGGACGGGCAATATCCTGGAAACCAAGCAGGAGCGCTGCTAGCTCCGCTGTAAAATTGGAGAAACAGGATGGTAGAGAGTGGGACCCTGTACATTCAGGAAAGACGGCCGAAGTTTACACACCTTCGTAAGTCTTGGAGCCATCGGTAAGACAGCAGTCGTGCCATTATGACTAGCAAAGTGGGAAGAAAAGCAAGCACTTAGGAAAGATGGGTGGTCTGCAGATTTCGAAAGGGACCACGTTCCCGTACAAAATAACGATGGAGAAGAAGACTACAACACATTGACATAGTCATACGAGTAAGGCAAGGCAGCACGGAGAGGGATGATTAGATACTCAAAGATTACAGCCACCACTGAGGCAAGGGCCAAAACGGTGGGCGAAGATCCACCGTGTCAAGAGATTCAGTCAAAATTCAGGAAGTTGTAGTCTGTAGGAGTACAATCAAGGAGCACATTAAGAGCACCCGTCGTAAAGACAGAGGCATAACCCCTGCCTCCACCTCACTTTTGGCAAGGATCGAAAAGCTGGATGGGGTCCAGGAGACGTAGGTATGAAGTAGAAGCCTGACCATAAATAGTGCATCCGTAATATAACTTCGAAAGTATCAGAGATATGAAAAGACCAAGCAGAATCCTTCTGCTAGCTCCCCAGGTGGTTGAGGTGAGTTAACGAAGCAGATTCAGCGGAGAGTGGAAACTGGTTTTCAAATTGTGGATATGAGGGAGATATGACGCGTTCATCCAAACTCAAACCGAAAGCGTAACCTGCGGCACAACCTCGATAGGAGAACCATACAGGATCAACGAAGCGCGGAGCTTTTCTTGACCACACTGCCGATTTATGCAACGGAAAAGGATGGACCTCGCTTTAGAGATAGAAAATAAAAAAGCAGCGCAGCACACAGTTTCGTCAGCTTATCATTAGTAAGTTGCAGATGGAGAACCAAGCAAGAACCAGAGATGTAAGTCGCCAGATCATACACATAGAGGGAACATCCGACTAGGTTCGAAATGTCGGGAGACCACGTCGTTAAACCCCAGTGCAAAGAGCATCATACTGAGGACACTTCCTTGGGCACCCCTTCTTCCATAAGTAAAATTCTAGAGAAGATGGGAGTTGCGCCACAACCGGAAGGATCTGTTAGACAAAGTCCGAATAAAGAGGGGAAGTTGGCCCCTCAGGCCTAGAGAGAGGAGTTTCTGTAGAACTCCAATCTCCAAGTGGAATCATACGCCTTCTGGAGGTCAAAGAACACCGCTAAATCTTTTTTGTTGGTGGAGAAAGCCTCTCGAATATCATGGTCTAAACGGATGAGCCGGTCGACAGTGGAGCGGTGTTTTCGGAAACCAAATTGGAGACTGGGAGAAACTGTTTTTTTTCAAAGGCGATTAGTCACCATCTTCTCCATCAATTTGCAGGTATGGCAGGTTAATGCTATGGGTTGGCGGTTAGTAGCAATGTGAGGATCCTGTCCCGGTTTGGGAATGGCGGCAATATGAGCCATTAGCCAAACGGGAGGGAAGATACCCTCCACCCAGGTGCGGTTGTATAAAGTCAAAAGAAACGCTGATGCGTTTTGGTGAAGGTGTCGCAACATATGGTAGAAAATTCCTTCTGGGCCTAGCGCTCCATCTTTGCAAGCTCACAGAGCCTCCGTAAAAAGGTAGTTGTTAGGACGGTCCTCGCCAGGGGAGGCAGAGAAATCCGGACAACGAGTTAAATGGGCAGCCGAGCGGAATGGCTCATCGTAGCTGGAACCACTGGAGCAAGCAGTAAAATAGTAACCCAAATCGTCGGCTACCACTCCTGGCACTATAATCAAGTCAGACACACCAAGTCAGTTGGAAGACAATCGGCGGGAAATTTTACGAACAACTTTATAGACCAAGTGTAAAGTTGCAGAAAAGTTGGCGGTGAAAATATAGTCGCGAAAATATTGCCTCCTGGTTCTCCTATTGATACAGCAAGAACAGGCTGCTGCGGCTTTAAAAAGGATAAGGTTGGACTGAGAGGGGAACCTTTTGTAGGACACATAAAGTTTGCGTTTTTCACGGGAGCACCATGGCGTTGCTGAGCGAAGGCACTTCTATGATCTAGGGATACTGGTCTCCGCTTCCCCGAGTCTTCTATCAACGAAGAACTAGAAGGCTTCGACAGGAGTCGGAAAGATGTCCAGGTCAGGGAATCATCGCCGTATTCTACCCGAACAAGGACCAATCCGCACGATCATATCGCCACGTTGAATATGAGGGTGGAGAAGTGGGGCTCGGAGAATGAGAAGAATTGGAATGGTCACTTCCACAAAGGAAAGACGACCTTTCCCACAAAACTTGTCCAAGATCGAGAGGTAGCACAGAGAAACATCCACACAAGTCGAAGAACGAGCGTCCAAGCGTTCATGAGTAAGGAGACCTGAGTTCAGATAATCAGCCAATCAGTATCTGAGGAAGTCACAGAGTCATCCGATAGTGGGTGACGAAGGTTTAAATCCTCTAAAATGAGGACAGGCTTTGGGAGTTGACGTATTTACAGCTAGGTGCTAAGTAGATGGACCACAACTTGAAAGGACATTTCAGGTGAACAAGAGCCGCAACGGCATGTGAGTTTGGAGAGAGAGGGGTGAGAACGGAACCGATTCATTAGGGTCTTAATTGAGAGATAGTAGAGGATTCCGATAGACAGAAGGTTGCAGAAAGTGTCGGCAGTGAAGTTGAATTTCCTGAAGGCAGATCGCCTTAGGGCGGTGGGATTATATCAATCTGACCAATTCCTCAAAATTGGGGTAAGAACCACGGCAGTTCCATTGTAAGAATATGACCATATTGAAGAAAGTGAAAACAGGTTAGTCAACGAAACCGTTCGTGACGATAGTCGTAAATAAGATTAGTATCGGCAGAGTATTGCACATCCTTTGCACGGCGTAGGCGAGGAATCTGTCTGTCCCCATCTGTTATTTGCTTGTAAAGTAAATTGCTCCTGTACCCTCACCCACGGGAAAAGTTAGTCAAAAAGGACCCAGGGCCAGCACATACACTGAACAGCGAGTAGAAGCAGGAGGGAGGGATAATATCATGGATAGGAAGACGGAGCGAAAAGATGTAGCGGGGGAAAAATTGAATTACTTTGCAGATGCCAAAAATAAAGCATCTGGGTCCTCCACCACATCAAGGTGGATTCGAATGCAGGGGGGACGTCATCATATTTATGATGAAATTTTTTTTTATTATAAAATTGACTTTTTATACCAGTGTGATTCTCGATACTTTTATTTTCTACTAATTAGAAATAACAGCCATTTACCAATATACAATAATGTCACTGTAACTGCCCAATTGCAAACTGGGTACAATATACTTTTAAAATTGAAATTAAATGTTTATTGTTATCATATAACAACATTTGATAAAATATAGACATCCAAGCTTATTACTATATTGTTTATTTTTTTTAAAAATTTACAAGCTTAAATATAAATATATGAAAATATATAAAGCATCCTACATGAATATAATCAATCCATTTTATTCATTATAAGTACTGTAATTAAAGTTAAAATTAACTTGTAAAGTAAATTCCTCATTTATTAAGTAACGTAAGACACTAAAACATTAATTAATTAATAATATTCAAATAAAGAAATTTTACCTTGAAACTATAATGATATTATGAGTAAGGAATATCATTTAATTTTAAATTTGGTATAATTGCTGTTATACCACTTTCATTTAATTTTTAAAAATATTATTTTCTTTTGTCCCAGTTTTTATGAATCCATATGATAGATAAAAGATTTTAGTTAAATAAAAATTTTGAATATTTTAATTTGTAATGTCCAATAGGGAATGGGTAGTTTGGCAAAAATTTATTTACTAATATTTTTTTTTTTACGTACATTATATCAAAATGATTTTAGTATCACTGAATTCATCTCTCTTAGCTAATTTCAATGATATATTTTTTTTATTATGGCAGTCTTAGTAATTAAAGTTATACGGCGTTTTAAATTATGGGTGAAGCAAGTATCCCTAACCTTTGGACCCCCATAAATTAAAAACTGCCAGTCCTACAGATTTTTTACTCACAAGTGAATTTAGGGATCAAGATAACCCTAAACACCAAATTTCTTCAAAATCTGTGACGGAGTGATGTAACCCCTGTGTAGGTTTGCCATTTGTGGAAATTAAAGTTTAAAATTGACTTTTCTTTCTGCCTGGTTTTAAAAAAAAATTCACCCTAAGTAAATAAATAAAACATTCCTCACTTTTCAAAATGAACAGTATTTCATGTCTATATTTACTGATTGTTCTGTTTTTAAAAAGACCTAGTTATTTTAACCTCAACTTAATGTTTCTTGACAGAAAAATATCGTCATTTCTAATCTTATTTCAGTTTTAAAACTATTAAAAAGTAAAATTTGTACCTTTGACAACCACTTTCCTAGATAAATTTTTGTGTCTTTTATTAGGTTCGAAAAGTTAATTTGCTTTAAATTTAAATTCTTACCCAAAATTATGTATATACTGTTAGATATTTTCCAATTTCTGTATTAATCTACAAAAGTTCGAGGAGCATCGTATTTTGTGTTAATTGTCTGTACACGTGTGATTATTTCCAATATTTATATTTACCTTGGTAACTTCACGAGTTGTTTATGCCTATTTACCCTTAAGAAGATCTTATTCATTTATTCATTTTTTTAAACTCCTCTGGTGGGCAAAGGCCAAAGACCTACCAATTTCCACCAAAGCTGGGAAAAGAACGGAACCTATTCGTTAAAGACTATGTCCAGATATACGGATTTTGAAAGTGTGCAAGTCAAAGGAATTTCGAAAAAACAGGTAAAGGAAGTGTGGTCCAAACCTTACCAGTAGAGTGTATGTAAGATTGAGCATAGCAGTTAAGTCTGGGGTCAGATTGTTGGACAGTAAAAAGTGAGACTGTGTATAAAGGCGTGTCGCACATGCCCTTCTCAGTGGAGGAGGTATGAGACGTTCAGAAGAGCAATGTTCGTTATAATAGCGATAGTAGAGAGAGAGAGAGATGTAACAATTCGACGGTCAGAAAGAGATTGGCGAGAGAGTTGAGACGAAAAGCCTTAGACTCTATCTGGAGTGTGTGGCGTACTCCATACAAGGGTGAACAACTGGGGTGGCGTGAAGAAATTGCTAAGGCGTCTTTGAACACCCAACATCCTAGAAGCTTGCTTAGAAAGAGAGAGAAAAAGATTCACCGAGATGCCGAAGAGCGGAGGACCAAGAGTATGAGAGAATTGAAAGATCACCACTAGTAGAGTGTTTTTTACGTAGTAAAATTTGAAGGATTAAAATGTTTCCCAATCTTCCTCTTAAGGATATATTCGAAAACTTTAGAAAGAACGGAGGTTAAGTAAATGGGATGGTAGTTGGGCCCTGTTTTTCTCACAGGCTGAATAAGCGGACGTTTCCAGCAAAAAGTGAAAGTTGAAGTAGAAAAACACGAAATAGTTTACCAAGGCAGCGTTCAAAGGAAGGACGTATCGTCGTCTGAAGCGATGAAAGTACCCTTCAATGGATATAACCAGCTGGGTAATAGGATGGACTAGATCATTCGGCTTCACTCTGGTATTCTTTTGGTTCGATCTTTTTCGCGTTTCACCTCAGGGGGTCTCTAGAGTACTGTTATCGAACCAATTAAATTCCTCAGTTTGCTGCGTCCTTTTCTTCGATTGGATATGCACTAATATTCATTAATGATCTTCTCAGCTGTTCATCTAACCCTATACATTCATATGCCGATGACTCAACCCTCCATTCTTCTACTCATTTCAAATCTGCTCCTTCCTTTGCATCTAGAGTTGCCTCTCGTCTTCATCTTTCCGATTCCATTCTTGCAGATCTGGATAGAATTTCCCAGTGGGGTCGTCTCAACCTTGTGAAATTCAACTCTTTAAAAACTCAACTTCTAGAAATCTCTCTCTCTCAAAGACACCTCCTAACTTTTCTATCTCTTTCGATGGTTCTCCCGTCTCTCCTGTTGACAATATAAACATCCTTGGCCTTCACATAAACAAAAAAATGTCTTGGAAACCTCATATCACAATGGTTGCTAGGGCGGCCTCAAAGAAGCTGGGAGTTCTGTTTAGACTGCGGGAATTTTTTTCTTCCTCGCAGTTACTCCAATTATACAAGGGTCTCATCCGCCCTTGTATGGAGTACTGCTCTCATATCTGGGGTGGCTCAGGTTTCACCCGTCTTTTGGATAGGGTTGAGTCAAAGGCTAAAAGACTTATAAACTGTACCGCTCTTTCTAATTCTCTTGATTCTTTATCTTTGCGACGTGATGTTGGTGCCCTGTCACTTTTCTATAGGTACTACAGTGGCAAATGCTCGAGGGAACTATCCACCCGTGTACCTCCACCTTTACGGCGTCCTCGCAGCACAAGGGGTGCAATGTCCGCGCATCAATTTTGCGTGGACATAGGCAACTCCAGGCTTGTCCGCTGTGGTGCCTCTTTCTTTCCTGCCACCTCTATTTTGTGGAACTCTCTTCCATCTTCTGTATTTCCCTCTGCATTTAATCTCAATTTCTTTAAAGCCCGCGTCTGCGCCCACCTGAGAAATTTGCGTTAGGTGGGTACTGTAGGGGTGGTTTTTATTTTCTGGATTTTGTACTCTATTTACTTTCATTTTTATTCTTTTAACACCCCCTCCTTGAATAGGGCTTTGCCCGTGAGTGGTGGTGATGTGTAAAAAAAAAAAAAAATGAGAGGATAATGAAACAAACGAGGAAAAGTTATAATATAACCCCAAATAATCTTTTCTTCAATCAATCTTGCTTAAATAAAGCTTCCAAAAACCTTAAAATTGAATTAACATAGTCGTTATAATACCAATATACTTAATGATTGTCGGTAGGACACTTCTCTTTTGATGTTATATTTGAAGCCCCTGTTTCCAAAATATTTGGTTCGATCCCTGATTGTGATCCTTGTAAACCGAAGTTATCACAAACATTGTCGACTTCCAGAAAGGGGGTTCGTAAAACACGTGGATGTAGTCCAGTAGATGGGCGACTGGTACCTTCCAACGACCAGATATGACTCCACACTGGCGAGCTGCGACCTCCCAAAAACAGTATATCGTCACACTTTGCATTGGATTACAGTTCAGCACCAGCGAGGATGCGTCTCCACATTAACTGATATCCGGCCCTAACAAGAGTTCGACTCTACACTAACAAGGATAGGTCTCCAGACTGACTCCAACAAAATCTCAACTCCACACTGGCTCCCGTTTCACGGGACTAGTTATCTGGAATTCGTAACCTCAAAGCGAACGTTCAAAAAATGCAATTTCTACTTCACCGAAGTTGATACGTGTTACTCACTGAAAGCACCTACACGTATTTTATCTTTTTTATATTTAAAATGGCGAAACATAAAGCTGTCTCGGAGAATCATAGAAGGTCGGTTTTCAAATAATAGCCCCTCATCTACCCCTTCCCCTATTACCACTTGGGAGTTGATAGCCTCTGCTGATGAGATTGGTGCCACCAAGACTTTGAAGCCAACTCACCATTGTGCACTGTCTTCTTTTTCCATTAATTTCTGCAACATTCTCTGTCTCATCTAATTTCCACTTTGTCGAACAACACCCCCTTTCTCCTAGACTTCATCTCTTAACAGAAATCCGAGTGCTCTGACAGCAAACTCTACAGTTTCCTCCTATTGTCTGTCTCTCAATTTTCGGCCAAAGACGGATGTTGCGCATATGTGTGCAACGACGTTGCCTTTTCTAGTGCCTCTAATATGGAGTCTTCTGAATTCTGTACATTGTTTTAAACTCCCTTGCAACTCTACAACTAAATTCATTTTTTTCTGTCTACTTATCTCCAAACTCTACAGAGTATAAAAAATTCTTCGACTACCTCGACTCCATAATAGAGCACATTTTTTCTTCTCCTTTCTCTGAAATCATCTTAGGTGATTTCAATGTTCACCACCACCAATGGCTTTCATCTAGTCTTATAATCCAGCTGGTGAACTCGCCTACAACTTTTCTATCCAGAACAACCTTGAGCAGTTGGTGTTTCTCCCTACCCGTATCATTGACTGTTTTGGTGATGAACCCAACATACTTGATCTTTTCTTAACTTATTCTTTTCCTTACACTTTAAGTCTTTTCTCCTCCGGATTCATTCGATCATCTTATCTCTGTATCTTGTTCTACCTCTTCAAGTCTTCTGTAAGAATGGTCCCAGCCTTCGGCGAGGAGTCACTTTGGTGCGTTAACTAGTCTGGCTTGCGGTTGTACTTCTTTTATTTCCCATGGATTGATTACTGTTTTCGTGGGAGGGTCCCTCGGAGTATGCAGAGTGCGTAACAAAAGTGATTTCCTCCGACATGGAGGTTTACATTTTATATACTTTCCCCTCTAAACTAAATCTTGGTTTAGCTCTGATTGTTCTCGTGCAATCCGCCGCAGTGATGTTACCTCCTTGGATTACCGTCTGCTTCAAACTTCCAAAAACTCGCGCAACTTATATTTCATCCCAGAATCGTGCAAAAACTATTCTCCGCAAAACAAAACTCATTTCTCCGTCGTAAATGCAATAATCTTTCTGGTTCCGTTTCCTAACGCCCTGTTTAGCATTTAGCAAAAATTGTCAACTCTTAACTTCTTTCTCTTTTTCGTCTCTAGTATCTTCTGACGGCACAACCGCCGTTTTGAATTCCTCTAAAGCTGAACTCTCCGTTCAAACTTTTACCTCTAATTCAACCTTAGAATATTCCGGAGCTATTCCTACTTCTTCAACCCCCTCGAACTCATTTACTCCTAAAATTATAATTTCTTCTAAAGTCATTTATGAGCGGAATTTCAGTAAAACTTTTGCTATTACGCTGGACATATCGAATGCTTTCGATAGAGTTTGGCACAAAGCATTGATTTCTAAACTTCCATCTTTCGGCATCCATCCTTCTCTCTGATTTCCTTTCCGGTTCCGTTACATAGCAACTGTTACAGAAGGCTACCGTTCATCCTTTAAATCTATTAATATTGGTGTTTCTCAGGGTTCTGTCCTATCTCCAACAAAACTTTTTCTACTTTTCATTAATGACCTCCGTTACCTCATCACCTATCCCCCTATGCCGACGACTTCACCCTTCATTAATCCTTTCATTTTGAAAGACAACATCAGTTAATTGGCGCAAGGAGAGGGCCCTTGGAGCAACTGACCCCAGATCTTTCTCCAATTTCATATTGGGTCAGAGAAAACCTGGTCTTTTTCAGTGCCTCCAAAACTCAATTCCTCCATCTCCCTACTCGGCCCAACCTTCCACAAAAGTAGGACATCCTTTTCAAAAACACTCAGTTCAAACCTTCATTTGTCCTTAATATCCTCGGTGTTTCTTATTCTCGTGATCTTTCTTGGAAACATCTCATTACTACTCTTTCTAAACAAGCTTCTAAAATGTTGGGTGTTCTTTAGTAATTTTTTTACTCCACCCTAGTTACTAGCTCATTATAGGGAAGTTTTTCGCTCCCGTATGGTGTACGCTTCATACATCTGTAACGGTTCCACTCATACAACTAGAAAAGTGGAGTCTAGGGCTTTTCGTCTTATCAATTCTTCCTCTCTCACTAATTCTCTCCAGTCTCTATTCTGCCCTTCGAATTGTTGCATCATTTTCTCTATACTATCGCTATCACAATGGACACTGCTCTTCTGAACTCTCACGTCACATTCCTCTTCCAATGAGAAGGTCTTATTTGACACATCTTCCTACACAATCTCATCCTTTGTCCAACTCTCTGACCCCAGATTTAACCTCTATGCTCTATTTTTCATGTATTCTACTGGTAAAGTCTGTAATACACTCCCTTTATCTGCTTTCCCACCTTCCTTTGACTTACTCACCTTCAAATTTCGTGTATTTGGACATGTCGGCCTTTAATTTGACCTAGGTTTCCGATGTTTCTCCAACTCTGGTGAAGGTTAGTAGGCCTATTGCCTTTGCCTACCGTAGGTGTTATTGCATGAAAAAAATAGCAAGTTTTGAGAATCACAGGAGGGATACCATCAGGACCGTACGCCTTCTTAGTGTTAAACTCAGAGAGAGCTGAAATGAAATTGAAGTCTGTGTGTGTGTATGTCCTGGGCTGGACTTATGTAAATGTCTTGGTGCAAAATCAAACACACTTCAAATAGGGATTGTATTTTGTAGATCACAACAACAAGGACATGGTAAGGGTACAGGAACCCGGCTGGTAAAATGCACTGGGATATATAGATCCACAGTTGTTGCTGCCACTGTGCTTGCAGTAAAATCAGAGAAAAATAGATGGTGTGAAAACTAAACTTATAGTGAGGCCTAAAAAACCTGAGGTTAAAACTGCACTTGCAGTGAGGGAAATATGAAATAAATAAAATAGCTGGTATATATGTATCACTATGATGATAAGGAAGATGCAGCTGGTATATATGAATCAACATAAAAGTAAGTTTAGGAACAATCTCAATAAATAAGAGAATTTAGGATGCACGCTTAAGCTCCAGTCGTCGGCTAGACGAAATTGAAAACCCTCTAATCAAAATAAATAGTATGGTGTTGCGTCATTAATCTAGCAAATTGACCGTCATTGGATGAGCGGTCGGCTAACATATCTTTAGAAGAAATTACAATTTATACATAAATGAGTTGGAGGATGGCGAAGAAGGAATCATAGCTCCAGAACCGTGTGTGTATATTTATATATATATATATATATATATATATATATATATATATATATATATATATATATATATATATATATATATATATATATATATATATATATATATATATATATTATTGAGAATCCTTATATTTTATATTTAATTAATAGATTTAAAGTATCAAATACGCCCTAAAAGAATCTATTATAAAATGGCAACACTTCATGTTTAGGACTGGCTACACACGCTTAAAAGCCATGCTGTTACTTACTTGCATCTTAGGCTTGACTTGCTATTAAAACTATGTCGGTGTAAATCACTTTGGCAGTTATGTTTAACATATTTTTTAACTACATTACTCATTTGAACCTTAAGAAATCTTCCAGCACGTAATGTATTAACTATTTAAACTACTATAGCCAAATTGTAGTTATATATTCTTTTTAACCCTAGGGTGGGAATTTATAGAGCTTTGTAAAGAAGTTAGGGCCTAACCTGACTACTCTTCCCTGATATCTTTTAAATATTGCTATTTGAATTAAAATTGACATTTTTATTATTCTAGGGTTGAGTTAGTGTTTTAACTTGAATTGAATGTATGACTGGACTTTACTATTAACTAGGCCTTAGTTTTGAGCAGAGTTTTTGTGGGTTCTTGCTTGTTGGGTTTAAGTTTATGTTCCTACTTGGCTAGGAAGTTACCTAATTTACTACTTATAAAAATTTACTTATGCGCTTAAACAAAAGAGCCAAACATCCAAATTAACTTCTTTGGAAATCAAATAAATCCCGTTACCTTGCATTTACAGATCATTTTAAATGGTGAGTTCTTTATTAATTTATTTTTATTAATTTGTAGGCTAAATTTTAATAGAATTAGGTTATTCTTGGCAAAAGCAGTTACAATATCTGCATTAAGCGTTTTCAAGGGTTTCAGCGCCACAGAAATCCCAACAGCTTTCCAAAGTAATTAAAAACGGAAATACTCGCTTGATTATCTAAATGCTAAGATAGACCCGAAGTCTATTGGATTGGCCTATTTTAATTGTAATTTTACTCACCTTTAGCTTAATTAAGTTTCCTTGATTACTTGGGATTTACTTTAACTTGGATGAAGGCTTATTAAATTAAATTTTACTGTTTAACAAATTGAATTACTTATTAGATTAAATTTTACTGTTTAACAAATTAAATTGCTTATTTAACTTAAATTTTACTGTTTAACAAATTAAATTGCTTATTTACCTTAAATTTTACTGTTTAACAAATTGAATTGCTTTTTAATTTTGAAATGCCAGAGTTTGATGAATTCCAATCGTTGAACCGTTCCTTTATTAATGAAAGAGAAGATTTAAAAAATCGTGTGAAGTTGATATTAAATAAAATTGAAACTTGTTTGAGCGAGATATTTATTAAAGATAAATTAGCGGAAGTAAAAAGTTATCTTAAATCCTTAGAGAAACTAGATAAAAATATATTGTCCAATATAAATAAGTTTGATTCATTGCGTGAACTTTACATTAGTGATCGTGATACATCATTTCAATATAAAATTGAAATTGAAGAAAAAATTGCCATTATTGCGGAGAATTTAACTAAATCTAACACCCCCTTCCCCACTACCGAAGTGTCTGTCCCTCCAATTACCAATTCCCTTGAATGTCCTACTAACAACAGTGTTAGGCCTATTCTTGATTTAGATTTGGTAAATACTAAAGAAATTCACATTTTAATAAGTGAAATTATAGATTGTGATGTTGAAAATAGTTTGAACTGTAAATTTGATAATAATGTTAATAAAGTACAAGTGCTAATGCCTTTGGATACTAGATCTGAGCACTGCTGTAATAGTCCTAAAATTGCCGAACCTCATACAAATTTGAGTTCTCTGCATACTGCTTGTTATGATGTGCCTGATTTAGTCTCTCCTAAAGAAGAATTTTGCTTTCTTGGTGCTTTTAATATTAAGTGTAAAGTATTTGGTTTAAAAATGAGCTTTGATAATGTAAAACTGGGACATAGTATGAACTCATTGCTTGATTTGCATGACTCTAAATATTTTGTTGAATTAAATGATTTTATGAAGGTAAATGTGTTGCAGTACTTATCTCCTTTCAAAATTGAAAGATTTATTAACATGATTTGCTTTAAAATTGATTTAAGTATGTTGCCCATTGCCAAATTACTTTATACTACACAATTACCTAGTGAATTTAACTTTTATTGGAAGATTGATCCTATCCTCAAGCTTTATTACTTTAAAATTTTGCCAGCAGAACTTTCTGCATTCAATGAATTTATCCAAGTGACTTTTTATATTTTTAAGTTTGGGTTTGCTACATTAGTGGATATTATTCGTTACAAGTGTGCTTTGCTTTGTTTTATATGTTGCAGGCTAGTTGCCTATTTTAAAATTGAAATCTTGAAAATTGGATATAATGCCAAGTATGTTTTATCATTTTTTGAACATGTTAATCTTGTGTGTGATGAATATACTTCCCATCTTCATTGTAGAATTTCTAAGTTTCCTTGTTTTGATTTTGTTGTTTTAAATGCTACTTTATTGTGGGAAATACGTTTTATACAAATGCTTGTAACCTATCTAAAAATTCCTGAAAGAGAGACTGGATGATTATGAATTGACTATCTCCTTTAGTTTTAAGTAGTTTGTATTATTTAATTTTAAGGTATTTGTAGGCTTATTTTAGCATTGTAAAGATTAGATTTAAATTTAACTTTGTAGGCTTGCATGGTAGAAAATATGCTAATGCTAGATTGATTTGACTTTATTGATTTAAAATTTTGATCCTTGCTTAATTTAAATTGAAATTGAAATTGAAATATAAATTCTTGTTGTTGGAAGAATATTGAGAATCCTTATATTTTATATTTAATTAATAGATTTAAAGTATCAAATACGCCCTAAAAGAATTTATTATAAAATAGCAACACATTTCATGTTTAGGACTGGCTACACACGCTTAAAAGCCATGCTGTTACTTACTTGCATCTTAGGCTTGACTTGCTATTAAAACTATGTCGGTGTAAATCACTTTGGCAGTTATGTTTAACATATTTTTTAACTACATTACTCGCCCATTTGAACCTTAAGAAATCTTCCAGTACGTAATGTATTAACTATTTAAACTACTATAGCCAAATTGTAGTTATATATTCTTTTTAACACTTATGGTAGGAAACTTTATTAGAGCTTTGTAAAGAAGTTAGGGCCTAACCTGACTACTCTTCCCTGATATCTTTTAAATATTGCTATTTGAATTAACATTGACATTTTATTATTCTAGGGTTGAGTTAGTGTTTTAACTTGAATTGAATGTATGACTGGACTTTACTATTAACTAGGCCTTAGTTTTGAGCAGAGTTTTTGTGGGTTCTTGCTTGTTGGGTTTAAGTTTATGTTCCTACTTGGCTAGAAAGTTACCTAATTTACTACTTATAAAAATTTACTTATGCGCTTATACAAAAGAGCCAAACATCCAAGTTAACTTCTTTGGAAATCAAATAAATCCCGTTACCTTGCATTTACAGAACATTTTAAATGGTGAGTTCTTTATTAATTTATTTTTATTAATTTGTAGGCTAGATTTTAATAGAATTAGGTCTATTCTTGGCAAAAGCAGTTACAATATCTGCATTTAAGCGCTTTCAAGGGTTTCAGCGCCACAGAAATCCCAACAATATATATATTTATATATATATATATATATATATATATATATATATATATATATATATATATATATATATATATATATATATATATATATATATATATATATATATATTATTATTATTATTATTATTATTATTATTATTATTACATTTTGCTTCTTAGTAGATAAAACTTGTACTGTTTCAAAATATCAAAATACACCCCAAAAATAAATATCTTTTTGAATGGCAACATCAAAATTTTGATGCTATCTATGTTTTAAAATGTAAGAACTTGGCTCTGACTCTTAACACGCTTGCGACAATATTAAAATGTAAAGGTGTATATAAAATCTTATATCTCCCTCACATTGATGAAAAATCTTCAGAAGTTTTGTCACGTAATGTATTTACCTTTCTTTTATGTTGATTATTATTTAGATAATAGGAATTTAAATTAAGCTTTTGAAACTATATTTAGGACTTGACTTTTAGACAGTCTGCCCTAGTATAAAATTTGTCTAGTTTAATATTTAATTATTTGATATAGGGTAGACCTGTTAGGCATTCTATTGGATTTAAAATTGACTATTACAAATTTTTACATACTTAAAGGTTCTAATTTCTGGGATAAGGAGTTGAAAATTTATGGCCCTCGTATTTGAATGACCATTATTCAGTTGGAAAGGACCTTTTGTTTTTAAAAATCCACTAATTTAAGTACAGCCTTTAACCTTTAAAAGGCGTAATTTCTAAATTTAAGATTAGGAAACCTTAAATCTACATTAAGTTTGGCTTTTGAATCTCTTTATCTTCTGGAGACTAACTATTGCATTAACAACTTTTCTATCCAGAACAACCTTGAGCAGTTGGTGCAACTCCCTACCCGTATCCCTGACCGTCTTAGTGATGAAAACAACATACTTGATCTTTTCCTTACTTCTTATCCTTCTCCTTATACTGTTTAACTCTTTCCTCCTCTGGGTTGGTTCATCCAATCACCTTCTTATCTCCGTATCTTGTCCTGTCTCTTCAAGTCTTCCGCAAGAACGGTCCCCGCCTTCGGCGAGGAGACGTTTGTGGTACTTCGGTGCTGCTAATTGGTCTGACTTGCGGTTGTACTTCTCTGATTTCCCATGGAATGATTATTGCTTTCGTGGGAGGGGTCCCTCGTAGTGTGCTGAGCGTATAGCCTAGGTAATTCTCTCTGGCATGGAGGCGTACATTCCATATTCTTTCCCTTCTACTAAACCTAACAAACCTTGGTTTAACTCTACTTATTCTCGTGCTATCCGCCGTAGGGATGCTGCCTTCAGAGATTACCGTCGTCTTCAAACACCTGAAACTCATTCAATTTATATTTCATCCCGGAATCGTGCAAAATCTATTCTTCGAGATACCAAAAACTCTTTTCTCCGTCGCAAATGCAATAATCTTTCTGGCTCTTCTTCCTCTCGACCTTTCTGGCATTTTGCAAAAAATGTCAACTCTAACTTTGCTTCTTCCTCTTTCCTTCCTCTAGTCTCTTCTGATGGCACAACTGCCATTTTACCTTCTACTAAAGCTGAACTCTTCGCTCAAACTTTTGCTTCTAACTCTACCTTAGACGATTCCGGAGCTGATTCCTCCTCCTTCAACCCCCTCCAACTCATTTATGCCTAATATTGTAATTTCTTCTAAAGATGTCATTTCTGCTCTCTCTGAGCTTAACACTAAGAAGGCGTATGGTCCTGATGGTATTCCTCCTGTGGTTCTCAAAACTTGTGCTTCCGAGCTTGCACCCTGCCTTGGTAAATTATTTCGTCTTTGCCTTTCTACTTCGACCTTCCCTTCTTGCTGGAAACGTGCGCTCATTCAACCTGTGCCGAAGAAGGGGGACCCCTCTAACTATCGTCCTATTTCTTTAACCTCCGTTCTTTCTAAATTTTTCAAATCTAGCCTTAACAGGAAGATTTGGAAACATCTCAATTCTTCCAATCTCATCTCTGATCGCCACTATGGCTTTCGTAAAGAACGTTCTACTGGTGATCTTCTTTCCTTACTTTCTGACTCTTGGTCCTCCGCTCTTCGGGGTTTCAGTGAATCTTTGGCTGTGGCCCTAGACATATCGCAAGCTTTCGATAGAGTCTGGCACAAAGCTTTGATTTCCAAACTTCCCTCTTTCGGAATCTATCCTTCTCTCTGTGACCTTTCTCTAATTTTCTTTCCGGTCGTTCTATAGCAGCTGTTGTAGACGGCCACCGTTCTTCTTATAAATCTATAAATAGTGGTGTTCCTCAAGGATCTGTCCTTTCTCTAACTCTTTTTCTAATTTTCATCTATGACCTTCTCTCTATTACTTCGTCTCCTTTACACTCCTATGCCGATGACTCCACCCTTCATTACTCCTTTCAATTTGAAAGACGTCCCTCCCAACAGCAGTTGTTAGATTCAAGAAGGATGGCTTTGGAGCAACTGACCTCTGATCTTTCTCGTATTTCAAATTGGGGCAGAGAAAACATGGTCGTTTTCAATGCCTCAAAAACTCAATTCCTCCATATTTCTACTCGACATAATCTTCCACACAACTATGATATCTTCTTCGAAAACACTCAACTCAAACCTTCATCTGATCTCAATATAATAGGAGTTTCCTTTTCTCGCGATCTTTCTTGGAAAGATCACATTATTTCTCTTTCTAAACAAGCTTCTAAGACGTGTTCTGAGGTGCCTTCGTGGTTTTTTTACGCCACCTCAGTTGCTTGCTCTGTATAGGGGTGTTGTTCGCCCCTGTATGGAGTACGCCTCTCACATCTGGGGTGGTTCCACACACACAGCTATTCTAGAAAAGGTGGAGTCTAGGGCTTTTCGTCTCATCAATTCTCCTGCTCTTACTAACTCTCTCCAGTCTCTTTCTTCCCGTCGAATTGTTGCATCACTTTCTCTATACTATCGCTATTACAACGGACATTGCTCTTCTGAACTCTCACTTCACATACCTCCTCCATTAAGAAGGGCTCGTGCGACACGACTTTCTACACAGTCTCATCCTTTCTCTGTCCAACTCTCCGACCCCAGACTTAACCGCTATGCTCACTCTTACATGTACTCTACTGGTAAAGTCTGGAACACACTCCCTTTATCTGTTTTCCCAACTTCCTTTGACTTGCACACTTTTAAACGCCGTGTATCGGGTCACGTTGGCCATTAGTGATCTGGATCCGGAATGTTCCCAAACTCTGGTGGAATTTGGTAGGCCGCCGGCCTTTGCCCACCAGAGGAGACATAAAAAAAAACAACATGCAAATGCTCATATACATGATCATGCATACATATACACATACATACACACATATACATATAAACATACATGCACATGCACATACATACACATATACACATACATACATATACATGTATACATGCATTTACATAAACATACATAAATAAATAAACACACACTTATATTACACTTTCTTACATAAAAATACACATACACATTTACTCATACATACATAGACATAAATATATACACATACATACATTCATACATACATACATGTATACATACATACATATAAACATACATGTATGCATACACATATACATACATACATACCTACACATATGCATACAAATATACATATATGCACATGCATACACATAAACACACACATACGTATACATTCACATATATATACCCTCATACATACATATATATACATATAAACTTATACCCATACATACATTCATACATGCATACACATACATATTCACATACATATGCGCACATCACATAAACACATGCACATACATGCACATACATAGTTTGTGTCAGTTTATTTCTGTGTTTTTATTTTTATGAGCCTGCGCCTTTTCCTTCTGTTTGTTTATTTTTTTGTCATTTCGTTGCCTCTTTATAAGCAAGCGCCTAGATTCTTTGCGTTCCTTTCTTGACTTTTCTTTTAACCTGATTGGATCAAAGAGAGGGATAGTTCCCTGAAATATAGTGCGTTTTAAATTTTTATTCCTATTTCTGCTATTTACGGTTTTAGCAATTAGTTAATTCTCCTTAATTTTAATTTTTTATTATTTTTATTGTTTTATTTAGTAGTTTTGTGGTTATTATTAATAATAGAGCGCGAGTTGTTTAGTTCGCTTAAAAATATTTTTAATTTAATATATATATATATATATATATATATATATATATATATATATATATATATATATATATATATTATATATATATATATATATATATATATAGATAAGTAGTTGATGAACACTTTACAAGGTTGGCAAATTCCTTGCAAATTCCTTTGTGAGGTGTTTTATCTTAATTGAGATCTTGTTTTGCGGTTTTATCTTAATTGAGATCTTGTTTTGCGATCTTATCTTTGATGTAATTCTGTTTTGTGGTGTTTTTTTAATTGTTTTTTAATTATTTCTCACCTTTTTATTCCTTTGTGGTTTGCGCGTTCTTTTGATGAGCCGCTTTCGCGTGTCCTTGGTTGTATTTTTGCAAGGGTCCTTGATGACGTCATAGCTTGTATGTTTGTAAGGTAATGACGTCAGTTTATATGTTTGGAATGGGAATTGGAATGACACGTCACAACCTTCTATTGTTATGGGAATCTTCCAGCCAATCACAGTCCACCATGCTGACGTCACGGATTTTTTCTTACTTGGAAAACTTGAAAGGAACGAGGAACAAACAAACGCACGCGCTTAAAAACTCAATTTTTTCGTCTTCAGATCCAGGATTCGAACTCTTGATCTTGAGTCTCCTCCTGATTCATATGCCAAGCCCTTACCCGCTGCGCCACCAGAGCAATAGTTTAAAAAGAGAAATTCTTTTATTTATGGCTTTGTTTTTGTTTTCGCGGTTCGAGCGCGGGCGCGGGCGCGGACGCCGTGCACACACACGCACACACGCAGTCGGTTCGAGAGCGGGCGCTGGCGCTGGCGCACACACATTATTATTATTTTTATTATTTTTTCTCGTAACCATGGATACAGTATATATATATATATATATATATATATATATATATATATATATATATATATATTATATATATATATATATATATATATATTATATATTATTTATATATATATATATATATATATATATATATATATATATATATATATATATATATATATATATATATATATATATATATATATATATATATATATATATATATATTATATATATATATATATATTATATTTTTATATTTATATTTATATATATATATATATATATATATAATATATATATTATATATATATATATATATATATATATATATATAAT